>QLTV01004297.1:2113168-2126480 GCA_003457575.1 Thermophis baileyi | reverse complement strand
CTTTTGTAGTTGGCTATGTAGCCAGTTTTGTTTTTTCGCCAGAGAGATTTTTTTTTGCTTGGAGCTTTCTTATTGTTATGGGTAGTTTGTTTTTCCTGTTTTTGGGAGTTATTGGTGGTACGTATAGTTTAATGACTCTTTTGACTTCAAGTAAGAAAATGTTGTAGTGGTCTTCGGCAGTGTTACAGCCAGTGAATAGGGTTTGCCAATCAAGAGATGAGAGGTCAGTGTTTATGAGATCATAGTGTTTATGAGATCATAGATGGTTCCTTCCATCTCTGTTACTCTGTTATGCTAAATGCATTTGGTTTGTGGAAAATTGGCTCATCAGGATCTGATGGATCTCCCATGCTTCTGCACAAAATGTAGCTACATTCACTTGTAACGAAAGGCAATTCATCTACGAGAACAGCACTAGGCATAGGCTGAATTTGAGCAATCAGGCTATCTACTAATGAAAGGTATAATGAATCTGGTTTCTGTAAAAGGAGCAAAGGAAGAGGAACATGTTTTGCAGTTTCCACCTCTCTAAAATCACAGGGACAAATCCTTTCAGCCAATGGTAGTTTTTATTTTTATTTTTACCATCTAATACTGGAGAGGGAAGAGCATGATATTGGGCAAGAGACAAAGAAGGAACAGCAGAGGATAAGATGGTTAGATAGGGTCATTGACACAATGGGCATTCGTTTGGGCTGACGCAGGGAGACGGTGGAGGATAGGGAGGTCTGGTGTGCTGTGGTACATGGGGCCATGAAGAGTCGCACCTGACATAGCCACTGAACAACAACAACTCTCTGACGAGTTAAACAAGAAGCTGTAAACCAACCAGAACCCCACAAAGGAGCTGGATTATAACTTAGTTTGAAAGAACCTAAGTGCAGCTGAAGCATAATATCATCCCTTGGAGCATAAAAAATTTAGGGTGGTGTTGCTAAATCTTTGTCCAGTAGTAGCAGCATAGTCACAATGGGCTTTCCTTGAGCCAGTGGCATGGATGACAACTCCTAAAGCAAGTTACCTATTCCACGCTGATTCATGTTCCATTGGAATATTAAAGAAGTTAGGGTAGCAAAGGACATTCTCATTCATATTTTTCTGCAAACTATATAGAGGTAACCCTTTAGCTTCTAAGAACAGAATACTAATCTACCATTTTTTACAAGTTAGTACAAACATATAGCTTATGATACATATTTTAGAAATACTATTTGAGTTTCATAGGATTTGTTTAGGGCTTAGGACTTTATTCTTCTTACTTTAGGTTTATTTATCAAAGTAATGCATACATAATCTTAATCTTATTTTTATGTAAATTGTGTTAATAAGTAATTATTTCCATCTTGTAAAAAAGCAAAGGACTGCATGAACTTTAATTCACTTACCTTTTACATGAACTTTTTTTGCTGTCTGCTTAGTATGTGCTGACTTGTATCATAAAATGCATTTTTATTTATATAACCTTTTCTTTGAATCAGTAATATTTAATGAAAACATTTGATTTTGGGGTGTTTTCTTTCTTTGATTAACAGTGATATGCCTGGTTTCTTGTTTCTTTCTCAAAAATTTCAAATGTTTATTTGTATTTAATAGTATCAGAAATTTATTTGCCTTTATAAGATAAACGTATTTTCAACATGCTTTCATAATGCTAACATCTAATGACACAGAGAAAGGTAAGTTTTCTAATTTGTTTTCTAATTCATTACAATGTTTAAATCATACTTCCCAATTTTGTTTACCAGTTATTCATTGAAAGCAGATGAAAAAGTTCAAACTTCACACTAAGATACAAAATTAGTGTGTACAGCTATCGGGCCTTTTCCACAAAAACTATGTGGATCAGAACCCTTCTGAATCAAGCCTGTTGCATCCAGATTTAGGAACTCTTACTCCCTCATATCTAAACACACTCACGTAAAATAAAATAGGTATCTAAGGGAAATGTTGTTAACCATTTTTATCAAAGGTTGAAGCACAAGAATGGCAAGGATTGAACTTTTACTTTTGACAGGAAATTGTTGGACGAAAAGTTTCCCTCCAAAAAGTATTTCCTCCTTTTTTCAGTGCTCATAGAATTTCAGGGAACTAACTGAGGCTCTTGCTTTGTGCAAATTGTAGGAATTAATTCCCAGAATTTGGACTCTTGTACAATAATAAATATGAAACTATGAATACAAAGTAGTAAAACAATATGTTTCATTTAATCAATTTCAATAATTTCATATACACTCACTTGTGCATACAAGGGTATATACTTTTCTCATAGCTGGGCTGGTTTGGGATCTTTTACAGAATGTTAGAAGATCAGAAATCACAAATTTTCTAGAGAAATCTTTTTATTCCATCTTTTTTTTTAAAAAAAAAATCAGCACAGTGTGCAAACTTTGCCTCTGGGTACATATTTCCTCTTTTCACTGATGTTTGCTGTTAAATTGTTTTCAGAATCTGCTGCTATGCCTATCCAACCTGTTCATCTAAACTACTTCCTGGTCTTGTCATCTTAGATCTATTGGCTCTGTATTGCTTTGCCATGCTGTGTCTTCTTCCTTGGTCATTTGTGGCTTTACTTTGGTACATTCTTTGGCCATTTCTAGAACACACACATTGCATCATTTTGTCACTGAATATGTGACAAAAATTCTTAGAGCACACCAAACTGCCCATTATTTGATCCAGTTTAACTATACTTCTCAAATCATTATCAGTTGAACCTGCTATTATAAATTATGATAAAATAATATTTTAGAGATCATTCATTTTGGACCTTGTTTTCATTCAGTTGCAACAGCATTAGAGTTATAAACAGAGGTCATTGTTGTACATTGTCAGAAAACTGAGGGATCTAGGTACTCTATACCGATTGACTGCAATTTTCTGCATACCGGAAAGTTAACTATTGTTAAACTAAAGTCAGAAAATTCCACATGTAATCATGTGCCATATTATTAAGCAACAGCATTCCTTGCATGATAAAATGTATCATTCACCCCTTGGGTGAATTAAAAGTTCCTCATGTAAATCATATAAAAGCAGATAAATGAAGAAAAATTTCAGTTTACAGAGTTTTTGTATTGAATTCCAATTAAAATAAATATTGTGGGTTTTTTTTTTCAATTTCATCAAGTTTTTATTTTTAATCAGAAAACAAAACTTGTGTTTGTATATCTCCTCTGATGGGTCTGTGGGTGATGAAATGTCACTCTTGTAAAAGTTTTTCCCATGTAAGGTTTCAAACTGTTTTTCAATAATTTATGCAGAATTGATAATGTATTCATAACACATAGATGCAGTATCCTAAAATTATTTATATATACTTAATAAATGTTTTATAATGCTTTTGTGATGTATATTATAAATGATAAATAGGTAAATGTAGATATCTTATTAAATATTAACAGAACATACTAGTTATTATAGTGTAATGGTTGTGAAAAACCATTATTAAAATAGTTAATGGTTGCAGCTAAATCCTTACGGACACTTACTATATAGCATATAATTCTTGGAATAATCACTTTTTGTTGAGCTGAGGAATGAATTTCTTTCTCTAAATGCTAGTGAAATACATTGAAAATACTCACTGCTTATGGTTTGTATATTAAAAATGGCTAGAGGCATTAGCTCTTACAAATAATATTTTTTGCAGCAAATTTTTAACCCATTATTTTTCTTGAAGCATTGAAAACTAAACAGCAAATATATTCCATGAAGATCTGTTTCTTCATATCTCCCAAATACTTAAATGAAATATTAGATGATATGTTGATATAAGTTTGAATCCAAAGAATCTAATTTTTCAGGCCATAAGGAATGTAAATGGATACCAAACTAAAGTCTACTGAATTTAAAATACTGGTTGTAATGTTTAGTTGTTTTATAAAAGTTTTTATTTATAATTAGATTTATAATATTCACAAATCTACACAACAAATAAAATCCACAGCAGAGGTGGGTTCCTGCCGGTTTGGACCGGCTCTATAGAACCGGTAGTGGGAATTTCCCCCCGCTCTCTGAACCGGCAGCGATGGCCGGCTGGAAATGCCCCCAAACCAGCTCTCTCGGTGGCGCCATAGGCACTGCCATCTTGTTTTTTGCTTCTGCACATGCGCAGAAGCTGTTATTTCTGCACATGTGCAGAAGCTGGGCTTTTAGCACTGCGCATGCGCCCGTGCGGCACGTGACGAAGCAAACCGGCAGCGAGGTAAACCAGAACCCACCCCTGATCCACAGTATACTAGATTCTAGAAATGCCTGCTTGAGTGCTTTGGTTATTTAAGTTCGGTGTATTTACTGTCCTAAGGGTAAATGGAAAGTTTCAGAAATCATGAAGGGTTTGTTTGTGAAATGTTTCATTGTATAGTTTTGTTAGGCTCTAAATCAGTAGTAGTTGAAGTAGTTATAAAAAACTGTATCAAGCTTTTGAAGAATGTTATTTTGTTTCTCCAAAGAAAGGAACCAGTTACTATATTGATCTACAACCTTTACAGAGACAGCCATTCCTTTCTTGATAGGCTTAATACAGAGGATGATCATTCTTCTTCTTTTTTTCCTTAAGAAGGACTGCTGGCAAAATAAAATGGGAAATACTAAGGCATTCTACAATTTGCTTTCACTGCAAATCCCAATCCCTGGTACTATTTGACCCTTTGAGTTACAGGCAAAAACTGGCCCTCTGAGCTAAGTACTAAATGCATTCTGAACTGTATGGAAACTATTAGTGTGTGTGAATTCAGCCCCATTTTTTTTAAAAAAAACTATAACATTACCAACAAATATAAAGAGGGATTTTGAAGTATTTTTTTATCATTATGAATATTATTTTTAATAGAACATAAAAAATAAATGCTTTTACAAACCTCAAAGACTCCTTAGGTTCATTGCTTAAGATTCAGAATTCTACAGGCTATACATGTACCACATTTAGTTCTTCTTTAAAAGAAGTATATTTTCTTTTTGCATTCAACTAAAAAATAACGGGTACTAATAAATTTTCTGTTAGAGTACCAATTTCTGTTCTTCAGTCACTTATTTACTCTTTGACAAGCTCAGGAAGTCAGTGTAGAGAAGGCCGCTCCCTCGCTGGGCCACGTGGCATAAGTGGTACACTTCAGATACTTTGTGCTCACAATGAGGGGAGTCACAGAGATATATGGATTGTGTTAAATAATTAACCATAACAGTGAAATATTTTAACTGATATTTAGAGGAGCAGAAAAGACCCCAAAAACAGCACTGATGAAGAGATATCACAAAAAGTATTCCAAGAGCAGTTTAATATTGCTAGCAATAGTACCGATTCTCTTACCTCATGAAAAAATTATCAAATGTCACATCTAATTTAGGAAGACATTTTCATTCAGTACTAATAATTCAATTCACCAACAATTCCTTGAATGTATGGTTAAGTCTGAAACATTATTCTCAGTCATCTGTAGAAATACAGGTACATCTTTACAGGGCCACCTTGAAACATATGCTCCTGTCTAGGACTAATGTAACTGGATAACTTTAAAGCAGATATGAAAAATCAGTTACTCAGGGATACATGAATGTTCTTTCAGCATTAACTGTCCTGCTTTTAAAACTACCTGAGAAAATGAATCTGTTGTCTTTTTTTTTTTAACAAATTGCATGCAGAGTGTAAATAAACCTTCATAGTAAGAATTACTGGTGCTGAAAATAATGTTGTTTAAGATGCAGCTATAAACTACATTAGCAATCCAATATTAGATACGAAAATGAAAAGTGGCCTTCCACTATTCTGGCTTAACAAATCACAGAAATTGAGTGTCACAACAGGAACAAAAATCAATATTTCTGTTTTAGTTACCTTTTTGCTAACCTTTCATGTATTAGAAAAATATTTTTTTTGCACTTGATCAATTATTCTTAAATTTTTCTTTTGCTATCAATGCTATAGTTGCATTTGCAATTTCTACATGTGAAGTGCTTTCTGCTTTCATTTTAATATTTTGTTTTCTTCAGTTTATTCTACAGAAGATATATTATTCTAGTTAAAAGAAATTCTGCACACTGTCTTTTTCTTTTGAAAGTACTGATTTGTTTTGTTTTTCCTTGTAAACACTAATAATAAAAAGTATGATGCATCTGTAATCATTATCTCTCGTGCTGCCTTATAAGTTACCTGAATTTAATGCCCTAATCCAGACCCAGAAGATTGTATTAATGCATTTATTTATTTAGAAGATGCCTCACTTAAGGATGGCTCTGGGTGGCTTACATTTTAAAAAAGGCATAAAATAATAAAAAATGAAAAAGACCACATAAGTTTGGCAAACCATGTTACATATACCACTATAAACACAAACACAACCAAAACCCTGAGGAGTTCCTCAAGCATTCTTTCAAAAGCTGTGGAAAAACAATCAAGTTTTAAAAGATCTCTGGAATAGCATAGGACAGGAGCCACATAGATCTCTGGAGGATACTGTTCCAAAAGGCAGACACTGCCACAGAGCCATTTTCATTGGCCCTGTAGATGGTATTGTCTAAGGGAAGGCACTTGAAGTACACCAATCGTATCAAACAAGTAGAATCTATGGAATATTGTTTGGAGTCCAGTTTGTGTTAGCTTTATTGCTTATAAGAAGCTTAAAGTAGATATTGGTTTAGGTTCCTGTGGGAAAATTTGTCTTATAGGATATAGGATTGGACTGAGCTGGCATCAAAAGAAAAGTCTTAAAAAACATATTGAAGAAGACTCAAATAAATATTTGGAAAATAGCTTGTAAATAAAGCAAAGTACATAGCAAATGGATTATTGGAGTAATAACATTTGGCTGTGATCCTAAAATGGATTTATATTGGTGTTGTAATACTGATTCTTTGTCTTCTAAAGTTCTTTGAAATTCATTTTGAATTTTTTTTTGTTTTTGTCTTTTCTTATCTTGGCAATTTCATTATATCCAGTTTGCTTTGTTGTTTTTTTCCGTATACATCCTTAATATCCTTTGATTTCATTCCACAGTTCTTTGGTTTCCTATCAATAAAATTTCCACCTGATTCATGGTGGTTTCCTGGAAAATGATAGGTGTGTGGTCAATATTGTATTGTGGAAACTACTTAGGTTTGTTCTTCTGTTTTCATGTGATGTGGAACATGCACATTATCTTTTCCATTGTCTGTCTCCATTCATGTGTCTGCTGTTAAAACTGAAAAAGAAAAAAAAATATACCTATTTTTAAAACAATGCTTTAAATATTTAAGACACACTCTAATCACTTAAAACACTTGAATTCTGATCCCAAATGATTAAAGCTAATTCTTTCTTTTAAAAAAAATAAAGATCTAAAGAAAAGGAAAGAGAAACTATATGCTAGCACATGCATCTCTTAGTTCTATCCCAGTGTTCATTTATTGATAGAATGTCCAAAATGAGAAGTGATGTATGGTTTTACAAATGAAAGAATTCCTTAGAAAGAATGCTTAAAATATTTTAAAAACAATGACTGTCATGCTAATAATTACACACAGTGCAAGGAACATTATCAATGGTTAAGTAAAGAAAGTAAAGTTATTCACTGTCATTTTGATACATAATAATTTCTGAAGCATGTAATTTGAGTATTTTGTTTATTCTTTATGTCTCATTGTAATGTGTTTCAAAGAGTATTGGCAACACCATCCATCACAGAACTACTTCATATATCAGAAAATAATTTCCTGAGGAGTTGTGTAGTAAAGGAATACAAGTCCTTTGGGTTAATGTTATAGTTTTTGTTCAAATATTATTTACTTTATCTTAGATTATGAAATAAAATTAAGTTATTAGATATTAAATTATCCATGAAAATCTTATCCAACTCAAGATAGAAGAAATCCTGCAGCTTGCTGATTTTCTCAGTATGAAAGATTTCAGCTAAAAAAACTTAATACTGTCTTTACAAGATTTACAAGGTTCAGATACTCTATTAGAGAGCTGACCATTAGTTCAAGACTTTCAATTTGTATTTATTTTAATGTAGTTAAAATATTTTAATTGGACTATATGTTCCAGTGATCTGAGGGTTTAAATAGGCACAAGCTGCCAAATTGTTTACCATATTTTGTAGCAGAAGGAGTGGAAGAAAATGTTCACCTTCCATAACAGGGAAAAGGCAGGCTTCATTTTCAGTAATTAAAATTACTTTATTGAAAATGATGGTGTAATTATAAGGTTATTTTCATGTTCTAATTTGATACGAGGGAATTTTAAACCAACAAAAATTGCTCAAGCAAAAAATGATTGTTTTGTGATATTCCCATGGTGAGAAATAATGTGAACTCTGGTTAGCTTTTAACATGGGGATGAAAGACAACAGCTTGGTATAAATGTTGACTTTTCTGGTGAGCCTGCTGTTTTCTTTCTGCTTGGTTTAATACATAGCAACCCTATTACTAATTGCTGAGTAGCAAAATATTTTATCAGCATTAAAATCAATGATTATCAATCGTTTTGATTTGATCAAAATAGCACGACAGAGTTTGAGACAATAGAAGGGGAAACCAAGGTACTTTCACATAAGTGAAATTAGTTCCAGATTTCTGTCTTGTATATTCAGCAGTCACAAACATACACCAGCTTAGGGTGTAAGGAAAGTTAACTGTCAATGTTCAGCCCCATCTTATTTTGAGTGAGTGGCACCCTTTGTGATATACTTTAGTGTAGCGTCCAGGAAGCACGATCCAAAATCAAGGCACAATGTCAGTCTGAAGCAAGGCAGAAAACACAACAATCAAGGAACACACAGCTAGAAAGCAAACACGTTGTTCTCAGCATCATTTTCATCTGCTGTGTTAAACAGCCAGCCTCTTGCATCGCCCATCAAGAGGGGTGAGACTACCACCTTGCGAATAGTTGGGTTGAACTTCACTTCGCCTGCCTTTTCTCCACCCTACACGTTCTCGAATCAGGCTGAGAAGGTAGTTCTTCTTTCTTATCAGTGATTGGCTGCAGCTGCATGCTTTCTCCACCCAAAGCCTCAGGGCTGTCCTGCTGCATCTGTGCCTCAGCCAAATCACCCCGAGCCAACTGCTTGTTAAATTGCTCTCCCATTGATCGCTCCTCCTCACTTGGATTCACAGTTCCTACCTCAGGGCCATCAGCCGTCTCCCCTCCGGATGAGCCTGGGCCTGGCTTATCTTCCTCTGAACTAACATCTTGAGAGGTATCTGGGAAAGCATCCAGGGGAGTCATCACACATTTATTCTTTCAAACAGACAATAAACCGAATTCCTGAATTTAAAATACTAATATGAACATGAAAGGAACAAATTATTTTGGTTCAATTGATAGCTTAAGAATATGTGAACTCCTTAGGGAAAGAACATAGGAACTATGACAGAAAAAGCTATGTTACCAGTTGCAGCCCATCATAGTTAATATTCTTGAGGTGATAATCTCAATAGGTAGCTTTTTTCTTTCTTTTTTTTACTGCTATTAAAACAGAAGAAAGGATGGGGGAGGTAAAAAAGTACTATTACAAATCTATACTTGCTTACAGGTATCCTTGCTTATAAATATCCCTCAAACCTAAATTTATCGTTAGTAACATGTAAATGAGTTATAAAATATTAATCAAATGTAGCAGATTCAGTTGCCAACTCTGTTTTTATAACTAGACTGGTAACGCAATTAAAGGATACAGTGTTATTCATAACATGTTTATATATAATTCCTACCATTCCTGTGTAATATATTTTGCTAACAATGTGCACTATGTTGGACAACCAACTCAGTCTATATACTCCCTCCTGTAAAAGATTTTGAACTGACAATTAAACATTAATAAAGTAAAATAAACACTTCAACTTCTTGAGATACTATACTGTGGACATTTTAAATAATGGAATTGCAAAAGATTTTATTCCCCCCATCCGTTCATTTGTATGAGAATAATCCTATTATTTCCTAGAATGATGTTGGAAAAGGCCACTGTTAATAAAAAAAAGTTACCACTACCTGTACTTTCTATACTTAATTTTCTTCTTCCCTCGGGATTTACAATTCTTATTGCAACCATGGGTGAATCAAGATAAAGCTAAATGGTATAGTAGCCTCTGGTCTGCCAAAACATGTATTAGTTGTTTTTGCTACAAAAAAGTAACAGGAATACTCTAGAATTCAAAATCAATATTCTTAGCGTCAGTGTTTACTTTAATAATCAAGGATTTTTATGTATTGGTAGTTCTACTTTTACTTTGCCATCTAAAAACTGAAATATGTGTACATAGGTGTGCACTTTTATATAAAATTGAATATTTTTTCTGAAAAAAATAGTGCAAACAAAATGCAGTGTTCCAAAATAAAATGTCCAATCTGATTAGACTTTTTATTTTGGAGCACTGCACTTCATTTGCACTATTTTTTTGGAGGGGGGGAGAAATATTCAATTGTATGTAAAAGTGCACACCTGTAGCAGTATTTCAGTCATTTGGACAAAGTTAAGGACTTTTAAAAGTTTTAAAATAGCCAGAAATGTTGGAAACTGATGCAAATATGTTGTTATATATAAAAGCAGTTGTTGATGTGTGCAATAATTTGTTGATAAGTGCACTTATCACTTAAATCCAGAATGGATAGGGCTATTATAATAGTTTCAGGTGACAGTAGCAACAATCAGAACAAATTATTATGAACAGCAATATCTTGTTTCCTGAGATAAATGCAATTAGACTTGAAATATATATTTAATTTTTGTTTATTAGAAAAAATATAAAACATTTGGAAACCATTCTTTAATGTAATGAAAAGATACATAGAAGTTAGCATTTATTTATTTATTTGCTTTGGAGTCAGATACCAAAAGAAATAATAATTCATATAAACAAACACTTCATATAAACAAAATAAAACATTAAGTATTAGGACAGCCAATGTTAAGGTCAAACATTAAATGCTGATGATCTTGTATTAAGACGTAAGTAGCTGGATTATACAAATCTGAGTGTAATTCATAGCTGTATCTTCCAAAGATAACTCAGTTTCCAGAATTGGCAACCCTCACTGAATTCTTAGATCAACCCCCTATAAACAAATTACACAATTTAAATTTCAGATCATTCCTCTAGTTAGTTAGAGGGGGAGTATTAACTTGGAATTTAGAATATAGTGAAGTACAATATAAGGGACTCCACAACATAGCACTTAGCAGTAACACTTAGACTTATATACCACTTCATAGTGCTTTACAGCCCTCTCTAAGCGGTTTACAGAGTCAGCATATTGCTCCCAACAATCTGGGTCCTCATTTTACCGACCTCAGAAGGATGGAAAGCTGAGTCAAACTTGAGCCGGTGAGACCCAAACTGCCGGCAGCCGGTGATCAGCAGAAGTACACTGCAGTACTGCACTCTAACCACTGCGCCACTGTGGCTCTTCTACATACATGTAGAATTATCTCAATTGGCTTATCGAGACATGGAAAGAAGTCCATTGACTATTGGATGTTATTAAATATCCCTTCCAACTTGCTTGTGAGTAAAGTGTTATGCTAATATAAGTGAGTAGAATTATTTCAACCAAAAATTATATTTGGAACAGGTCAAAGAGCACAATCCACAGTTCTAATATATTTTGACTCAAGTTGTTTTTAAGATCCGTATTATATTTATAAGAACATTTATATTACATGAAAACAACGTTATTTCTTTTGCAATCAGCAAATCAGTTTGTAGCATTGGAAGCCTTATGTGCATGGCTTTAGTTTCATGGGACTGCTGAGATGTAGCATCTTTTATTTAGACATTTTTTTTAATCTAAAATGATTAATTGATATAGCTACAGTTAAAAAGTATTACTCTATCAACTTGAAGTAAGTTATTATTTTGTATAATTTTAGTTATAAATAAAACGCAATGGTGTTTCTATTTTTCCAGTGAAAGTGAATTGTCAGAAGACAACAGAATCAAATAATTTTTTTAAAAAAAAATCCCTTTATCACTTTTTGTTTTACTACATATACTTTACATCACAATAAGTGCTTCATTACATATATCATCACAGCAATCATTTCTAGTTATAAATAACTTTATTTTATTGCTTCAATTTTACTAATTAGGTCAATAAAGTTTTAATTTTTTGTCACTTGTTTGTTTGGTAGGTTCTATCTTCCTATTTATATTAGTCAATATTTATATTATTTTACACTATATTTACACTATTATATTCTTTTCCCATTTATTTCTACTACAAAAAGCTGCATTAGGAGTTGATAGGAAAAGCTGTCATAGGTTTTGAATGATCAACTTAGTGTATTTGTCCACTGGTTCAGAAAATAGTTTTTATGCTCAGGTAAATTATGGCGATATCTTCACTAGTCTGAAATATGTATTTATTATTTTTTTCTTTGACTTCTCAGCTAGACAAATATTTATAGTTATTATAGCTGATATCTATATAGCATTATTTATTTACCCAGATAGTTTCACCGATGCATTTACAGTGTAAGACAGAGCAGTAGATAACAATGTAAGTATTGCTATTTTCCTGTAGTAGATAATAAGAGTTGTGGTAATGTCAACTTAACAGTAAAAGGTCATTCATGAGGACTGCATTATACAGTGTGTGTAATGCAGATGAGTCTAGATTATGCATATTTAAGTTGCTCTCAGAGGATGTTTTGTTTATTTGTTCCCAAGTACATTCTGTTGTTTAAGGACACTGCATAGCTGGCTTCTTGCTTTTTAATATTAGTTCATTATTCTGAAATTCTTAAAACTGGCAGATAAGTTAAATGGTAAAAAAGATCTGGTTTTCATTTTTCCTTGTGTAAAAGGTGAATTATATCACTTGAGAAAAGATTTTCAGCTTTTCCATAAAATGCACAAGAAGTCAACCATCTGTTCAAAATCAGTTTACAAGAACTTTACCTTTCTCAGATGGAGGTTGTCAGAGTTGCGGCTGATACATACTTGTTCTTCCTGTTCTTTATCTTCATTAGAAGCTGTTTCTTTAAGAAATGAAAAGTTATAGACTTGAGTTATAAACTCACTGATTCTATGAAATTTGTGATTATAGTGTATATTTGCATAATTTTATTTTGTCAACACTTAGACGGAGAAATGAACTTCTCTTTAAAAAAAATAGTTAACCTAGTTAAATAGGTTTAAATAAGACAGAAAGGCAGGGGTGGGTTCCAAATTTTTTTACTACCACTCTGTGGGCGTGGCTTAATTTTGTGGGAGTGGCTTGACGGCCATGTGACCGGGTAGGAGTGGCTTGACGGCCATGTGACTGGGTGGGAGTGGCTGGGCGGTCGTGTGACCGGGTGGGGGTGGCCAACGTGTAAAATGTGGTGAAAAAGAGACT
>QLTV01004297.1:2073230-2103066 GCA_003457575.1 Thermophis baileyi | reverse complement strand
AGATTGGCGTGCTGCTGGTGTCTGTACATAGTTAAATAAAGAGCTGTTGTATTAGAACGTGTCTGAAGCCTCTTCTGTCCAAGAAATTATTACAGTCATAAGTGCGCGGAGATGGGTGATAGCAACGATGAGAAGATTAATAGTAATAGTAATGCAGCCTTGGTGAATAGTTTGACAGTGGTGAGGGAATTATGACTTGAATGAGAAACAAAGTTAAATATAGTGGCACTGATTTAATGTAACTGACAGAGAATCTAGTAGCTGTTATACATTTCTAAGAAGCATATTGACATATTCTTTTCATCTGATTTTTTTAAATGAAATGTTGAGCGAATACCGGTTACTACTCAAATGGAATTTTTGAACTAATAAATAAAATAATTTCAGAATTTGTCTACATAAAAAAAATCAAACACCATAGTTTCACAGTAGCTTTTCTTTTACAAGAAGATAATTTTCTGTTGTAATCAGCCAGTGTATTGAAACTGAATGATACATTTTGGGGCAAGAACTTGTGAGTTACCTTTGCTTAAGGGTGACAAATGTTATTTACAGTAAATATCTCTCTCTCTCTCTCTCTCTCTCTCTCTCTCTCTCTCTCTCTCTCTCTCATTTTTGTTCTATTACTCATACTAAGGCAAATTGTTATATCTTTTTATTACATAGTTTACAATAAAATTGTGTCATTAATCCAAATAATAATAGTTACTAAAGGTAGCAGATAAAATTGAAATAGATTACTTTGGGACACTTCATTAACTCAACAGCTTTATTGACCTCTGAAGAAGAGATGCTTTCAACTCTTTTTTTTTCATTTAAATGTATATATTACATGGCTCCTTTCTTGAAAGATTTAAAGTAAGTACAGAGAAATACAGAGAAAGTTTTCATGATGAGCGAAAATTATATACATTTTGTTTTTTTTTAAATTTTCACAACCACCATCCATTTCTGTTCTTGGTGATACAGAACAATACATGTTTATTTTTATCCTAGAATAAATAAAGATAAGTGTCCAGTTGATTGGTTATCTTAAGCAGTATTGGCATATGACCACACATATGACAGAAAAAAGAATCAATTAAAAGGGACAATTGTATGACACATTGTGTTAAAACTTAATCTTTTTACTTTAAAAATTGTAAACTACTTTGACTAATTGAAACAAGTAAAAAAGTAACATTGAAACTATTCCAGAGTAAACTATGACATATTAGCAGGATTGTGTAAAGTTGCAGTAGGAAGACATAGAACAAAATCCAGCTATACCTTAATCCCAAAAACTCAAATTTAAATATTTCTGACAGATGCCTGTCAGAATTTCATTTGAACATATGTATCCAAAAGGATCTCACTAAATCACTATGAGTCCAACTGTTCTAATGTTAGGAAATTTCTTTTAACATTCAGAGAATTAGACTTCCTGTAAATTAAGGCCATTACTTATCATTTGACTTTCTTTCCATCTACCATCCTCAATAACACAGAACTATGAAATATTCTAATACTTATAGAATAGTACAAGAAAAAAAGGATATCTATAGTATTATGTATTAAATTATTAAATGGCACCAGAAAACCAGTTACATGCATAATCATGTGCAAAGAATGTGCAAAGAAGCCATAAGTTGATATAGAGGAGCAGGTTCATGCTCCCAAATTTTATACAAGTATTTAATCAAATGCTTCCAGACTAGCCTTTACCATTACAATCAAATTATACATAGAATAAGATTGTGTGTATAAAATACATTTATTTTATTTTAATGTATTTATTTAAGTTGTTTTAAATATATCAATAAGGAATGAACTATGTAATAGTAACTACTCTTAGTATAAACTTTAAAATTTTAAACACCTTAGGAACAAATTATTTGAAGTCAGCTTATACAACTGTTGTTGTTAAGCAAGGGAGTTGTTAAATGAGTTTTGCCCCATTTTATGACTTTTCTTGCTACCATTGTGAAGTGGATCACTACAGTTATTAAGTGAATCTGGCTTCCCCATTGACTTTGCTTGTCAGAAGATCACAAAAGGTAATCCCATGTCCCTGGAACACTACAACCATCATAAATATGAGCCAGTTTCCAAGCATCCAAGTTCTGATCACATGACCACGGGCATCCTGCAATGGTTCTGTGAAAAACAGTCATAAGGCACAATTAATTTTCAAATGTCAAATGTGCAGTGCATTTTATAGGAGTTACACTAATGTTCATTCAAGAGCTGTAGCATGCATATGGAGAAGTTTACTGCAAATTGTTTTGATATCCAAAATACTGAAATGCTGAAAAGATGAATACTTCAGAAGAAGTTTAGTTCCAGATTCACATACATAGAGATTTTGTATATTGATATATATTTGATAATATAATAGAAAGAGCCAAGGTGGCGCAGTGGTTAGATTGCAGTACTGCAGGCTACTTCAGCTGACTGCTAGCTGCAGTTCGGCGGTTCAAATCTCACCAGGCTCAAGGTTGACTCAGCATTCCATCCTTCCGAGGTGGGTAAAATGAGGACCCAGATTGTTGGGGACAATATGCTGACTCTGTGAACCGCTTAGAGAGGGCTGTAAAGCACTGTAAAGCGGTATATAAGTGCTATTGCTATTGCTAATATATTGAATTTATAATTTGATATATATATTGAATTATAAAACAGTCAATCTGGATCTCAGAGCAGCATGATTAAAAAATATTTTTATTTATCTTGAATAGAATAATTGCATTTTACTTTGTTCCATTGAATTCTGAATTTCTGTAAAATTCTGTGATCTGTTTCTACTGTGGTCCATCTTACTATAAAGAGAAAAATAATGACAGTTCTGCCAATGACAATATTTATTATTTATGTAAAAAAACAATATCAAAAGGGAAGGCAGAATATTTCATTAATGGATTCTGAATAGAAAATGAGCCAAAAGTGGTGGCCAAAATCATTTGTGAGTTTCTAGTTTTTCTCAGTCCAAGTGTGATACCATTACTATCCTGCTACTAATGTTTGCTGCCAAATTAGAATTATCCTTTTAATCAGTTACAAGGCTCATCCATAAAGCACTCCTAAGCGGCTTGCCTGTCTGTCAAACATCAGTGGAAATGAAGTTGGGTTAAGTCATCAATTTTAGCAATATCAGCCAGGTGTCTTATTTCTTTGGTATTGGTATGACTAAGCTCTTCCAATTTATTGGTCATTGTATTGTTCTTATGATTTGCTGGTATATTTTGGTTAGGATCTTTACTGAGTTTTATTCTATTGCTTGTCATATTTCTGTAGATTTCCCCCCCAATTCTTTTAATCTTCTAGCTCGGTAATAAACTGGAATGCTGATATAACATCATTGAATGTTTTCCAAAGTATCTTGGATGTTGACATTTCTACTTGTACATAATTTCAATATATTCTTCTTTGTTTCATTTTTGAATGAATTTCTGTGCATTAGAATACAATTTAAGACCTGATCCTTCTGAGTTCAGACTGTTTTTGGAAGACATTTCTTATTTTTCTGTACCTCTTTTCCTCTGCAATAGCTTTATAGGTATTGTAATACTGCTTCTTGTCTCTTCTAACAATTCTTTGAAATGCTATATTATGTTTCTTTATCTTTTTTATTTTGACATTGTTTCTTAGTCTTTGGCTTTCTCTTTTTACATTCATCCATAACTTCTTTTATATCATTGCACAGTTGCTCTGGTTCACTATCAGTGAAGTTATTCTTCAAAGTGATTCCTAACATTCTCATTGAAGTGCATTTCTGTATCCTCAATATGCATGATGATGATTTTTATCTGAAGAATATACTTAGTTTATTTAAATAATAATCTCAGCAATTTGTAGAATTACTGATCTGCTATTCTGGAAGTGGTCAATTTACTAGAAATTAAATATTCCAAATTGAAGTCAATATGATCCAGCCCCCCCCCCCTCCAAGTGTCAGTCAAAATTTCACTGGCATTCCTTATCTGTAACACTTGAAAGGTTTTCCTGTTAAAAATATTAGCCTCTGGGCCACCCCGGGTTTATTGGTTTGTTATGATCTGGAAATGAAAAAAGGAACATAATAGTCCCTGGAATGTATTGTGTTCAGGATCCTATTATGGTTTCTTTTATTAGAAGATAAATAATGAGAGTCAAGTTTTCCTTTAAAGGAAAGATGCAAAGCAATGTTAGTGTGTTCTCTAAGATACATGGCCAGTGTTGTCTAGAGAGTGCCTCATATAAAATAAGAATATTTTATATTATTTCAAAAATTCATATTATTTCATAGGTAAAGGAATATAGTAAGGGTTTTATGAGATTTGAAAGTATTTTCATTCAAGTTAGTGATGTTTTTCTTTACAGACATCATCATTTGTACTTAAATGAGTTGGTACATGGCTATTTTAATATAGGAAAAATAATTGTTCAGTTAATTTCTCGAATTAAGTAATTTCTGCTCCATTGTTAAATAAACTGGTTTTATAATTTGTGTATATCTGAATCTGGGGTTTTTTTTGTCATAAAATGCATACTTTCCTCAAATTCATAACCGCAGTATGATGCATTATATGTATTAGTGTGTTCTGTGAATTTCTTTTCTGGTATTTAAATCTGTTTAAAGGAAGGAAAAGAGAGAAGAATGGCAGAGAAAAAATACAAGTTTTTTTCAGTTAGTATTTGGTCATAACAAATGAAACTATTATTACTGATTTTACTTTTAACTCAGTGTATTGTTAATTTCTATCAACTTGCATATTATGTTTTAATGTAGAGTTATTCAGAAAAAATAAATATTTTAAAATATTTTTTAAAATTACATTACAAAAAAATTAATGTAAGCAAACAAAAACAAAACAAGAAAACTAAATAAAAATTAAAAAGCTCCAGTAAATACATTTTCAAAAAATGCAGTGATACTTCGGTACTCATCGTTATTTGGTTCCAGGAGACATGATGAGTACCAAAAATGATGAGTACCAATTTTTCCCATAAGGAATAATGTAGTGAGTCATAAGGCAGGCGAGACTGACACGTTCTAGCTTGTGAGTTGATTACCAAACAATGAGTATCGGGACAACATTTCCATATCAAAATGCATTGAGTACCAAATTCGATGAGTTTCAAAGCAGTTGAGTACCAAGGTACCACTATATAAGTCTGAAGAGCTGCAGAAAAGGCTTTTAAGAAATTTTAGCATATTTCATTCTGCTGTATTTTTTACTTGAACTGTTTAAGAAAGATAAATAAATTATCAGATTGAGAAATTACAATGTAGCTCCTTCTATTGGACCACTGGACCACTATCAATCTCAAATATAGAGATAAGTAAAACAAAACAAAAATTCCTTGGTAAAAATAATTTTACCTGCTGCTTTGAAATGTAAAAAGGCAAACAAATCCTTGAAACCTGCTTTGCTGTACATATTGGTAGACTACTAATTGTTCTTTTCTTTTCTGCATTTCTATTCTGATAGCATTTTAAGTCTTCCAAAACATATCTCATTTCCACCCTTTACACATTTTTAGTAATGTGTTTTAAAAATGAAGAACAATGGAACCAAATCAATTCAGATTTATGTTTTCATTTCTGCTTCTTTATAGGCAATTCAAAGTAAGAATTCAGGTCTTCATTAAGATGCTAAAAATTTGGCAATATCTCAAGTTTTCTAGAACTCTTCAACAGGAAATTGATACTACCATGTCAGAAGCATCAAAGCACTTCCTTAGTGAAAGGATCAACTGGGGACATCACCTTTGCCCAGGGAATGCCCAGTTGGGCGTTCCTTTTGTGTTCCCATTAAGTTGCCCACTGAAGTGGTACTATCTATCTATTTGTAGTCACCTTTTGAACTGCTGGGTTGGCAGGAGCTGGAGTATGTGATGGAAAGTTGATGAAATAAAGTGACTTAGGCAAAATTGTTCAGCTATGAGGTCTTCAGTCTGACTACAATTAAGAGATGGAATCTGAGGATGAAATGTACTATTAATATTAAATGTTAGTATGAAATTACACAATTAGTAGTAAACTTTATTATGGTCTTTGACCAGAATATATACATATATGAATATATACATAAAATTCTACATAGTTGATAAAAAAAGAATTTAAAAGAAAAGAGATAGAAATGATAAAATTTTGAAGTATTCAAAGAAATATATTTTTATTAATATTACATCTAATTGTTAGGCATAAAGAAAATTATAGTCCGATGTCTTTATCAAATAAGGTACAAGTTATCTCCTAACAAGATAGACAAATTCTAGCATACATCATGATTCTAAAACCCGTTGCTACTGGTTCACGCGCGCGCTTGCGCACGACACTTCTGCGTATGCGCAGAAGCATCCCGGGTGAGTGGGCAGAGCATCCTGGATGGGTGGGTGGAGCATCCCGGGCAGGTGGGTGGAGTATCCCGGGCGGGTGGGTGGAGCATCCCGGGTGGGTGGGCGGAGCATCCCGCTGCCGCTGCTACCAGTTCGCAGAACCAGGACGAATTGGGAGCAACCCACCGCTGATCATGATAATGTAGAGTTTACAATTATATTTGCATAACAGTTCATGTAATGATTTATTGTATTTTAGAGACATTTCATGTATTGTAAGCATATCCTCTTAAAAATGAAATGAAATTTCTTTGCAACATTTTGTGGTTATCTTTACAGTACATACATTATAAGGACATACTTGAAAGTGTTCCAAATAATTACTTTCATTAAATGCATTGGAAGAGAGTGTCTTGAGTTTTTAAGAGTGGCCTTCAACATATGTATTTTTCACCTTGTATCTCCATATGAAGTTTGATAGAAAGTATTAGACTGTCACTGCATCTCTAAATTTTACTTTGATGCAGTCTGGCAGAAGCAATAGGCACTGCAAAACTAATCTTTCAAATAACATATGTCTCCTAGAAGGAGACAAGACTGTGTGTATTAAAAATGGTCTGACTAAAGAAAAAATACATTGACTAGGATTTTCTTAGAGACCCGGTATTTACTTTTATGCACTATTTTCTCTTTACTATATTCCTTTCCTGAGCCTCTGTGGAATGAAAAAAGGCAAGTTTCCCTCAATCTATTTCTGAATTTTGTTTCTCTTTTATTAAAGAATAAGTAATGTTTCCCCTGTGGGATGAGAAGTCTCTTTCTTGACTCTGTGGTGTGAAAGATAAAAAGTTAACTAAAGTTGCCTCTTCTGTGGCCAATTTCTGTCTCCATTCCCTATTCCTTTTTTAGTCTCACCTTGTGCAAAGGTGACAAATAAAAAAATAGAATAGACATACAATAAGAATCACTATGTAACTAGGTAGAAGAAGGTATCTGTTAACACCCACAAAGTCAAAATACAAGAACTAACTTCTTTCTTACTTCCTTATTTACTATTACTTGGTGGGTATAGTTTTTGTTCTAATCAAATAACCCTAAAGTTACTAATTTTATTCCAAGATCAAGTGAAGATTTGTTTCTGAGACTTCTTGTTACTTTCTTAATCATGCTACAAATCTGATCAGAGAGACTAGAATTTTTGGTTTTGAAATAAGGTCCTAACATATCATCCTTTTTTAAGCTGCTGGCTGTACGCTTTTTCTCTTTAGTTCTTGCCCTACTTGGATTTCTGCATAGGCTGAATGCTTTTTGGTTGTGCTCATGTGTGGTGTGTGTGTGTGTGTGTGTGTGTGTGTGTGTGTGTGTGTGTGTGTGTGTGTGTGTGTGTGTTTTATATATAGATATTTTCTAGGAATGTTTTCATTTCATCTCATTTGTCTAATCTCAAAGTAACAGGTAAATTATTGTACTATATTTAAGTGAATTAAATAAGTACTATTAATATTTTAATGAAGTACATTCAAGTCATGAAATGAATTAAATAAATTATGTTCCTGAGTGAAAAAATAGTAGTTAAAATAAAGTAGAAATAGAATATTATCCTATGACTAGGAATATTAAATGTTAATAAACAAAAAGTTACTGGCAATAACATTATTGCCAGTAACTGCATAATCCTGCTGTTCAAGATACCTACATTATGCTTTTTAAAGTAAATGATTACCCAAGTTATTTATCTGTAATTTCTTCACTAAGTCTTTGAGGTGGCTGCCAAATCTGTCAGCCATCAATTAACCATGTTGCTATGACCACAGACTGTCAGCAAGATAAATGACTGCAGTAAATGCACAACTCTCTATAGTCCTATTTCCTATTGAAGAAGGCATGTTGTATATACCTACACCAATTAAAGAGTATGATTCTGTCATACGTAAGTTGTATATTGCTTTAGTCTTTTCAGCCTTTTTCTTTAGTATTTTTATTTTGAGCTTTAAAAAAAATGCTGTTAGCCTTTCAACCCATTAGAAGCCAAGTATTGTGAACATTTTTGCAGGTCTTTCTAAATCTAACAAGCCATGCTAAATTATCATATTTCATTACTTCCCAAATAAAAATATGCTTATTCTGCAAATGGTCAAACATCCATAATTCATATTCCTACAAATATTCCAAAGAGATGTGTGTAGCAAGTAAGTGGATGAAGAAATGACACCTGGAAATAAGGCAACATGGGACCAGGCTCAAAGGAAAATAAGTCAGGAATTGCTAAGGTAGAAGCAGGAAACAGTAAGTGTTATGGTCTACACAAACTAAATAAGGAATAGTGTCTACATGGATTATACCATGTGTCCAAATTCTGACAGGAATGAAACAGATTTTAAAGACCCACATTTATTAGCTGAGCCCAAGAACATTAAATCTTGGTTGTTAGGAAGGTCTGAGAGAAAGGCACATCCGATCTTGAACCATGCAAACCATTCCTGCAACACAAGCTTCTGTCCTATAGTGCAGGCAGGATGGATATGGTCTCCTGCATTACTATGAATAAATTAAGAAAATTGAAAAACAATTAGCAAATAAATCAAATAGTGGGGAAGTACTATACATTGTCTTTTTCAATAACTATGTGTTTAATTCTGTCAAAAAACATATCTTCAGTAGTACTTTACAAATTTTATTTGCACATGTGACATTTTTATTGGATGAATTTCATGCATTGCTTTTAACATAATGATGTTTCTTTGGTTTTCTTTTAAAATATGTACACTGCAGTACTATGAATGTGTTGCATAAACTCAACCAGTCACACCTTGGAGGATTAAACCATAGAAAGCCTAACAATTTAGCTTACCCCATGGCACATTTGATCTTAGCTTTGAAATACCTTTTCATTGAAAATATAAATGGTATGATGGTATGCAAAATATAAATAATAATAATTTCTTTTGAGATATGGAATTATTGTGTGGTTATTTAAAATCTATAAAACCATGTGTACTATTACACATTAAATAAAACTTCATGTTATGGAAAGCTCGTTTTCCCAAATGAAATTTCAAAGAAAAATAAACATGCAATTCTCCATAGTAGGTGGAGCTGAACCTCCAAGAATGGGATGACACCGTCCCTTCAGCCAGTAAGGACTGAGTCTGACAACTGAATATCCTTTGTGTCCTGCCTCACTTCCCCCTCTTTTACTCGGTCCTTGGCCTGAATAGGACGCATGTAAAATTGCTCCCATTCTTGTGAGGATTTCTCCTGTCATTGGATACCTACTCTCTTCATTGTGAGTTCTCTCCAGCTGACTGCCCCATCATCACAGCTCCTGGGTCGAGTGTGGCATGACCTACGGCTCTCCCCGCCTGTCATTGAGCCGAGGGCCTTTTGAACTGTCCGGGGGACTCCCCCTAGTTTGGCCTCAAGTAGCCTTGCTCCGTTGTGATTCCGGCTCTGATTGCGGCTTAGCGGTCTGGCATTTTCAACGCGATCTCTAGCTGTCACAGGAGCGTTGCACTCGAGTGACCAACCGCCAGGAGAGCTTTTGCGCTCTTTCCGCTCTAAGGGCGGTGACTGATTGACGAGTGGGACATATATTGGAGCGAGCTGCCATCCCACTGAGGACTGTCTCCCGTCCTCCGGCAAAGGGGATTTTACCTCACAGGCTGGCATAGCCGCTCGCTGCCTGCCTTCATTCCTGCAGCCGGGCCGTTCGCGGCTGTCATTCCTCGCCGCTGGCCTCCGATAGTCCCTGCTGAGATCGGCATCGCCTGGCTGGCTGGTCGGCGCTAAGGTGACTGCGCGCTAACGAGCCTTGGGTCCTTGAGACGTGCCGGTCGTCTGAGCGGCTGCTGGATGCCATCTTGCAGCCTCATGTCTTCGACAGGGAGCGGTGGCCATTTTGAGGGCACGACAGCCATTTTGATCTCTGTTTGCCCTCTTTATCAGCGGTGGCCATTTTGAAGGCTTGGTGGCCATTTTGTAATTGCCAATTGCTGGCATCGGCCATTTTGAAGGTGTGGTGGCCATTTTTACTCCTGTTTGCCATTCCTTGGTGGCCATTTTGATTGTCTTCATCTATCTGTATTCACTTTGATTATGTTTATGATTATACCTATACCTGCTATCTTGTACATGTTTGATAAAAATAAAAATAAATAAATAAATAAAAATAAAGAAGGTCCTAAATAACAACAGACCATGGCTGCGACCGGTAAAGGCCAGCGTAAGGGCCACTCTTCCAAGACCCATCCTTTTGAAGAGGCGGTTCAGGCCTCTCGGGCCTTATCTGTTCAGGCTGGTTCTTCCTCCCACAGGGAGCGTTCATCCCGCCCACATTCCTCTGTTCCTCCGGGCCATGATAAATCTTCTAAGGCTACGCAGAGAGACGAAAGCCGCAGGACAAAGAAACTGGACAAGCTCTGCGCCAGGGCTACCAGGGATCAGCACTCCCCTTCTCGTGGGCGCGATCAGGTCACCGTTCTAGCAGCATCGGAGGATCGGGAGGACAGCCTGGCGGAGGTGGTCTCCATCCATCCATCGGAGTCTCTGTCCTTGGACAATCCAAATTTGCAACTCGCAGACAAAGACATTTGGGGGGGGGGTTCCGCCCCAGCTTACCACTCTTGGGGGTTTGCCACGTCAGACCGCTCCTTCTTCTGCTCCAACGCCTGCTGGGCTTCCTGCTCCTCTGCCTTCCCCTCTCCTCGATCCGAATGTATAGGCTCTAATTGTGGCTGCAATCCAGCAGGGTATACAGGCGGGCCTCCAACACAGAGAGGGTTCAGCTCCTCCTGTTTCTCAGGCCCCTGGCCCTTCCTCCTTGGCCTATGAGGACTGCAGAGACCGGGCCGCTGACCAGTACTCCCTTGACCAATCAGTGGGGTCCAGTTCGGATCTGGAGGAAGGTGAACTTGACCTTGACTTGTCAGATGACGAGGGCCTTGCCCCGGACCCTCCAGCTTTGTCGGGCCTCTTCCACCCAGGCCTGTTTAAGTCGCTCCTGTTCAAGGCAAAGAATGCCGCGAACTTTGGTTCGTCAGGGGGACACACATTGGCTTCCTCCTCTAAGGACCCATTGTTTGAGGAGTCCACCTCGGAGGCTGAGGTGATTGCAGCCCCTCCTCTCTTTGTGAATGCGGTACTGCGACAGTGGCAGTCTCCGGCTTCAGGTCCCCTTCCCAGTCACCTCGATAAGAGGTATTTCAACATGGCATCTGAATTAGCCCAACACCTGCAGTTGCCCTCGATTGATGCTCTGGTCTCGGCCCTGTATTCCTCCACCCGTCTCCCCGGCGACTCAGACGAACTACGGTGACCAGAGGATCGCCGGACAGAACAGGCCCTCCAGCGAGCTCACCAGGTGGCTGCCTGAGCCATCCGGGCTTCCTCCACGGCCTCCTTCTTTTCCCGAATGTCGTTGAGGTGGGTTCGACAGCTCCAAGAACACCTTCCAGTGTCCAACCTTCGGGCCAGCCAGGACCTCAACAAACTTCTCGCTGCGGCGCAGTTCACCTCCGACGCTACTCTGCAATCGGCCTGCTTCACGGCCAGGGCGATGGGGGCCGCGGTCGTCACCAGGAGGATGCGCTGGCTGAGAAGCTGGTCTGCAGACGCTCGCCATAAGTGGCGCCTTGCTTCCGCCCCCATACGGGGCCAACAACTTTTTGGGGAAGCCTTAGATCCCATCCTCATTGAGTCGAGGGATAAGAGGAAGGTCCTTCCTTCTGTCTCCCGTAAGACCTCCTTTCGCCCCTCCCTGTATTTCAGGCGGCCCTTTCGAGCCTACAACCAGGGTCCCGGGTACGGCAGGTTCCAGGGCCAATTTGGATCCAGACAGCGCCAGAGTCAGGACAGGGCCAGTAAAGGCAAACAATTCCGGCGGCCCTTTTGAGGGACAGGGGGTCATCCCTTCCGTTGTGCTAAGTAACTCCTCGCACGATCCTCCCATTGGTGGGCGCCTGGCCCTCTTCGCTGACTGATGAGAGTCTACCACCTCCGATGCATGGGTCAGGGAGACCGTGTCATCGGGGCTCCCCCTGGAATTCCTTCCCCCCCCCCCGCCAAGGTTTTTCATTTGATGCCCTGTGTCTTCCAATCCTGACAAACGTGTTCTCATGGATGCTGCCATCCAGCACCTGCTGGAAATTCGAGCCATTCAGCAGGTGCCAGAGGACCAACAGGGGCAGGGGTTTTATTCCATCCTGTTTGTGGTCCCCAAATCCTCGGGCGGGTGGAGAGCGATTCTTGATTTGAAGCGTTTAAACAGGTTTATTGCGTATAAAAAGTTTAAAATGCACATGCTCCACTCTATTCTAGCGAGCATTCGGAAGGGGACCTCCTGGCCTCGATTGATCTCATGGAGGCCTATCTTCATGTACCAATTCGGCCTTGTCACCAAAAGTTTTTGCGTTTCTGCTACGCAGGCGCTCATTATGAATACCAGGCCCTTCCATTTGGCCTCTCCTCAGCGCCCAGGGTTTTCACCAAGGTGCTGGCGGCCTTAGCCGCTCATTTGAGATCGATCCCCGTGCGTGTCCTCTGTTACCTGGACGACATCCTTATTCTGTCATCCTCCAGCCGCCAGGTAGTGCAGGATGTCCAGGTAACCCTTCCTACCCTTAGGCACCATGGGTTTTCAGTAAACTTGGAAAAGAGCCATTTGTCTCCCTCTACCAGACTGACCCACCTAGGAGCCATTGTGAATTCCCTGGAGTGCATGGTGTACCTCTCCCAGGAGCAAAGGGATAGCATTTTGGACCTCACCCATCAGGTCCTAGGGCAGCACAGGGTCCCCCTGAACCTGCTCTCCTCGCTCCTGGGCAAGATGATTTCTGCTATCCATATTGAGTGCAGGCTCACCTGCACTCCAGAGACCTGCAATGGTTTCTCTTGCCCTTCCAGAGGTCAGGACGCAGCACTTCCGCTTCCAGGGTCCTGGTTCCATCCAACGTCCAGCGCCCTCTTCGCTGGTGGACTTCGCCTGCCCTCGCGAAGGGCTGCTGCTTCCTGGAGCCCCGCAGAGTCACCATCACCACCGATGCCAGCTTGAGCAGTTGGGGGGCTCATGCGCAGTCGGCCATAGCCCAGGGCACCTGGTCGCCAACTGAGGCTCGGTTCAACATCAACCAGCTGGAGCTCCACGCAGTTTTCCTGGCGCTCAGGCAGCTGAAGCATCTGGTGGCTGGTCAGCACGTCTTGGTGCTGACAGACAATGTGGCGGCGAAGGCCCATATCAACTGGCAGGGGGGTACCATGTCCCGCCATCTCATGTACGAGGCCAGAACTCTGGGTCTCTGGGCGGAGCGCAACCTTCTGTCGCTCACGGCAGAGCACATGTCGGGGGTGGACAACGTGACGGCGGACTGGCTCAGCCACACCACCATCGACCAGGTGGAGTGGAGTATCCATCCATCCTTATTCCAGAACTTGGTGAGTCATTTCTGCCTTCCACTCATCAACCTCTTCACCACCCTGGGGAATGCCAAGCTGCCCAGGTTCTTCACCCGCTTCCGGACCCAGGGCACAGAGGGGACAGACGCCCTCTGCTGCGACTGGCTTCCCGGCCTGCTGTATGCATTCCCGCCTCTGCCCCTCCTTCCCAAAGTCATCAGGAAGATCCTGGAGGAGAGGGCAGAGGTTCTTCTCCTGGCCCCTCACTGGCCCAGGAGGGCTTGGTTTGCAGACCTCAAGGCTCTATCAATCTGCCCACCGTGGAGAATCCCGCCGACAGAGTCTTCGCTATGCCAGGGGTCAGTGGTGCACCCGGATCCACGGTGGTACCAACTGACCGCCTGGCGCTTGAGCAGGGCACTCTGAGGCATCGACAAGTGCCGGACTGTGTGATCAAGACCCTCCAGGCGTCCAGGCGGCCATCCACAGAAAGAATCTATTCGGCCACCTGGAAAATTTTCTGCTCCTGGTGCTCTTCCGTGAGTTATTCCCCAATTGATCTGTCCATCACCAACATCCTCGAATTTTTGCAGCATGGCTTGGACAAGGGTCTTGCCCCCACCACTCTCCGACATCAGGTGGCGGCTCTCTTCCGTTTTGTGGCTCTCTGGACTCCTTGTCTCAACATTCCTTATTGCGCAGGTTTCTGAAAGGGGCCGTAAATTTGTGCCCACCGGTCATCCATTGGTACCCTACTTGGGACCACTCAAAGGTTCTTCTGTCGCTGACGGGTGCCCCATATGAGCCCTTACAGACTGCAACGCTTCATCACCTTACCTGTAAGGTGGCATTCAGGGTTGCCATTACGTCCGCACGACGAATTTCTGAACTTGCTGTTTTGTCTGTTCGGGGGGATCTCTGTATATTTCATTCTGATCGAGTGATCCTCCGACTGGACCCCACGTTTGTGCCCAAAATAAACTCTTATTTTCACAGAGCCCAGGAGATTGTCCTACCCAATTTTTGTCCCCATCCTTCTCACCCCTTAGAGAGACAGTGGCACAAGCTTGATGTTTGGAGGGCCCTGAAGATCTATCTCAAGCGCACCTCCACCCTGCGCAGAACTGAGGCGCTTTTCATCTCCTTCCAGCCCACTTCTCTGGGACAGAAGGCGTCCTCCTCCACCGTGGGGTGCTGGCTTTGTAGCGTGATAGCGAAGGCTTATGACTTGCAGTCCCTGCCTCGACCGACCGGGGTGACAGCGCACTCAACCCATAGTGCTGCGATGACGGCTGCGTGGTCCACTCAAGCATCCATCGAGGAGGTCTGCCGGGCGGCCACCTGGGTCTCGCCAACTCCATTTATCCGCCACTACAAGATAGACGTTTTTGCGTCGGTGGAGGCGGCGTTCGGTCACAGGGTGCTCCAACGTGTGATGCCACAGACTGGGGAGGCCTGCCAGACTTAACCCTCCCAACGGACAGACTGCTTTGGTATGTCCCATTCTTGGAGGTTAGCTCCACCTACTATGGAGAAGGGGCGTTGGTCTTACCTGATACGCCTCTTCTTGTAGGGTGGAGCTAACCTCTAATCCCACCCTAACTTGTCTGGTCTGACACCTGGGGCTCTTGTTTGTTTTTTCATTGGTTTTCATTCGTACTGTGGGCTGGAAGGCTTGCTGCTTCGTCTTGTGGACTTGGGAGCTACACGCCGAGTCTGACCATTGTCCCTTGTCAAAGAGGGGGAAGTGAGGCAGGACACAAAGGATATTCAGTTGTCAGACTCAGTCCTTATTGGCTGAAGGGACGGTGTCATCCCATTCTTGGAGGTTAGCTCCACCCTACAAGAAGAGGCGTATAGGTAAGACCAACGCCCCTTCTAAAAGGTGAAAACACTTGGGGTTATATATGTGCAGCTTGAATTAGAAGAGTACAACCTGAGTTTTGTGGCATGTTTTTTTATAGAATGATAAAATCAAAGTTAACATAGGTTTTTGAAATCATTAGATCAGGAAAGCCATATTGAGAATATGGAAAAGATACAAACCCAGACTGTGCCTGGATATATCTTTATTAGTCTCAGCACAAGAAGTGTTTTATACAGAAGAAACAACAGACAATGAAAAAGGGTTAGAAATGTCAACTCAGGAAAATAGAGAACTTAAGATGAAACTAAAAACAATTGGCTGCAGAGGAATTTACTTCTCAATGGTTTTCATATGCATATTTAAAAGAGAGGTTTAATATGGATAAAAAATTATCAGGGATAGAACAACATAGAATTATGTTCAAATGATGGACATAATTGCTAAATTATGTGTAAATTTTTATTGAGAATTGAAATGGAATAAGTGCATGATAAAATGATCAGTCAGCAGGAAAAATATGTAAGATCAGGACAGATTAAATTAGGTATACCTTTGTAAGTTATAAATATTGGTGTTTCTTTTTCAGATACTACTATTTATAATAACATATGGTAACAATATTTTTATTGTTGCTTTAATCATTCTCAAAATATGTTGCCATTCAGATTAATCTTTCATTATTTCTTGCTCATAAGTATTGGAGTATTCTTTACACTCAGTTTTCAGCAAATTCAAAGTTATTAATTGAATTATTGTGCAAATATTTCCTTTACTTGATTTATTCAGGTGAATAAATAATGGGATACGTTCATGTAATTGTAAAAGTCATTCGGATTAGTTGCCTTTCTGCTCATTGACCCACTGATCATACATAGGGCACTTAATAGAACTTAACTGTATTTTGATTTACTTCTTGTTCTCAGAAAATTTAAATCATGTAGAAAGATCAGATTGATCGATTTTTTTTCTTTTCTTCTGTCACTGTTTCAAAAGTTTATGAGGCTTCATACAGAAACTTAAGTAAGATTTTATATGCTATACTTAATCATATAAATTCCTGGGATTATACATAAGAAAATACTTGAGTTGATTCAAGTGTTCCCTGTTATTCCCATTATTTTATTACTTGCAGGTATTGTTTATATAGGTAAACATTCAAAGCTGGTAACACCTTTCAAATGTACATCTTTCAAAGTCAGTTGTGAAAAGAGAGAGACAAATTAACTTTCTCAACACTTTCCCAGTGGTGGGAATAAACGAAACACGCTACTGGGAATTTCTGAAATTACATTTGTCATATACTTAGAAGGTAGCAGATTGATAAGGCCTATATTGTTATCCGTGATTCTGCAAAATGAGAGTAAGTTTTAAGATTGTAGCAGTTATGCTTCACTTGCTGTTAGAGAAAAGCATAAAAATGTTATTGTCTTAGAAAGGGGAATTGCAATATTCCTGCAAAACTTTGATTTATCTATGGATTGGCATACAAGTAGTCTTTCTTTAGTAATTGGGGCAGACTATTCAACTGCTAAGTGGCATAATTGCTAAGTGGAAAACCCTGTGACTGTGCTTATGATTTTACTTCAATTTTCTTCTTCAGTGTCTCACCATTTGGAATTCTCACCCTGATGCTGGTATAATTAGAAAGAAGGGAATTAATATTGTATTTATAGTCATTGAATAGGACAGGATTGCAAGAGAGTATGCAGGCACACAACAGGAAATACATATCAAAAGACATGCATTGACACTGGCTGTTTCCCTAATGTGCTTGGGGCTGAGAACCACAAACGTCTAGGCAAACAGCAGGAATATTCCTCATTCTATGCCTCTTTTGTAACCCCTTTCTCTCCAATCTTTCCACAAGGGAGAAAAAAAGAAAAAAAATGGGTCAGGCCTAGGATAATGCATACTAACTGACTGTTAAGGCAAACATGTAACAGAGACACAACAAATGTCCTAAATGCCCTCATTTCTCACAACTTTTTTTCTAGCACCGTCATAATTTTAAACAGTCATTGCATGACAGGTTGATAAGTGAGGTCTACTTCTCTTTATGCTCTGATTTTATTTTTCTTCCTATCTGGTAGCATCTAGCTGCAATATTTTAGGTTTGAAAATAACAATTCTATTATATTATTTAGAATATTTAACTGCTTAATATTCTGCTAGCCTAATCTTATTTCTTTTATCACAGCAGATGCTGAAAGATCTATTGAGACATGATTTTCGATTGAAATGTAAAAAAGGATTACAGGAAACAATGTTTAATTAGGTGGAATCTCATTATGAGTTCTCTAGAAGGGAACTGCTAATTTGGGAGAAGATAGATAACAAGTAATAGTGATTTCTACTTGTTATGAAAACAAAAACTAATGCAAGAAAGAAGAAAGAAATGATTTACCTTTGTAACTTATCAAGGCCTGAAGTAGGATTAGTGTATCTTAAGTTCCAAAGAGAAAACACTCTTAAGAAGATTCTCTGTCTCTCTCAACCCATTGGGTTATGTTTAGTGCAGAAATTTTGTCTTAATAGTTCCAAAGGAATAGACCCAAGAGAAGAAGGCATGGAAACAGATTCTGAAACAATGGGAGCATATTTTCCTAAATCCAAACCAAATCAAGTAACAAGTTAGCTCCCAAATAATAAGCAGGACCTAATTGGCACAAAACAGCATTTATTTACTATATTGCTTCAAAGCCCTAATCAAAACTTATGTACAAATAATGAATAAGAACTCACTGGAATGAAACAGGATTGCCTCCTTAAATGAATCAGGTGTTTCTTTTATAAACCAGTTTACAAAACTATCCAAATCAGTAACTGTACCTTCTGGTGTATCATGGCACCTGTCAGATTATTTATTTATTGCATGGCACATTCACATCACATTTTGATTAAAAAGCATAAAAAATATAAAATATTATAAACGTATATCTAGATTACAGATATAATATTTTGCTTCAGTTGTTGCAGCCAGGAAATCAGCAAAGTCTCCATTATAAACTCTGTTTTGGCATTCTGTCACTATATGTTGGATAGTTTGTTTCTCAGCCCCACAGTCACATTTCAGTAATGGTATTTTGTCCTACTTATAGAGGGCATCAACACATCTACCACGTCCAGTGTAAGTGTTGTCCATATCATATGGGTATTGTCAAATCTAGGTAGTTTTTTTTCAAGATACAAGGCAAATTTTGACATTGTGGAGTGCAATTTTCTATCCAGTGCTGTTTCCATATATTGTGTATGTCAAAATGATCTTCCACAAGTACTTTAGAAGTAGAAAAAGCTGGATGTCTGGATCTCAACCTGTTTCACTCCAGGCAGCCTAGAGCACTCAATATTGGCAGCTGGGAGTTATCGATAATCTTCAGGTATTCTTGGAGGAGGGCATTTTTCAGCTTACTTCTGGGGGTGGTATATAGCTCAAAACAGAGAGTATGTGGAAGTAGTTTGGATCAGGGGTGGGTTCCTCCCGGTTCGGACCGGTTCTCCCAAACTGGTAGCGGCTTGCTGGTGATGTCACAATGATGTCACCGAACCAGTTCGGTCATTGCTGGTCCGTGGGGGCTGCCATCCTTTTTTTTCATTTTTTTTTGAATTTTTTTTTTTGAATTTTTTTTTCCTTCTGAGCATGTGCAGAAGCCAACTTCCGGCACTGTGCATGCGGTCGCCATCTTTTTTGGGGGCTTTTTAAAAAAAATTGAATATTTTGTTACTGCGCATGCGCGCACGTGCGAAGCGTGCACACGCCCACGAGGTGCACCCACGAGGCACGCCCATGCAGCGCGTGAGGGAGCGAACCGGCAGCAAGGTAAGTTGGAACCCACCCCTGGTTTGGATCCTCCCACTAACAATGCACATTGACTCATGCAATTGTGCATCAATTCTATTTGTGTATGAGCTATTAAGCCATACTGGGGCACAATACTCTGTTGCTAAATAAACCAAGCTGAGCACAGCATGTAGCATGTCCATTGCTCAACCCAAACACAATTTGTGCAGGATATTATTTCTACTTCTCAATTTGGCAGCAGTCTTTGTCAAATGTTCTTTGTAGGAAAGTGTCTTGTCCAGGGTAACCTCAAGATATTTAAGGTAGTTATTGTGATTGAATCTTTTTCCCTTGAAAAGTACATTAAGTTCTCTGCCAGTTGAACTGTTACAAAGATGGAAGCATGTTACTTCCATCTTGGTTGGATTAGGCTGTAGCCTCCATTTATGAAAGTACTTATGCAGTAGTAGGTTCTAAAACCCGTTGCTACCAGTTCGTGCGCGCGCTTCTGCGCATGCACAGAAGCATCCCAGGCGTGTGGGTGGAGCCTCCCACTGCCGCTACCGGTTCGCAAAACCGGGCCGAACTGAGAACAACCCACCACTGTACTGATGTAATATGTCTACATCAGAAGTGAGAACTCCAGTTATCTGAAAGGTTTTATGTTGGATGGCAAAAGCCCAGTCAGCTGCATAGCCAAACTTCCTGGCCTTTGTATGAGGTATATTGGGGTATGTATAAGTTGAAAAGAAGGAGGGCAAGAACCGAGCCTTATGATAGTCCCATTGTTTAATATTTTAGTAACGTTAATATCCTTTCTCACAGTCACAGACAAAGTTCTGTCAGCAAGCATGTTATCCATAAGTCAGGTGATATTATGGCATGGTATTACTTGTATTAATTTATATAACAATCTATGCCTCCATACTGTATCCTATGCTGTGCTTTGATCTATAAAGGGAGCTGATGTTTTTTGTTTTGTCTGATATCCTGCTTCTATATAGGATTTTAATGAAAGCACTTGATCAGTGCAACTTTGAGCAAGGTGAATTCCAGCTTGTTCCATTGGAATAATCTGAAGGATCTTCTGGCTGTAGCAGTCTTTCAAGAAGTTTAATAGACAGTACTTAACAGCATAATTGGACGATAATTCTTTGGTTTATCATTTGTTTTTCCCTTCAAAGTACTTGTCAGAAAGCCAGACAGAAAATACTATTAGAGGTTATTCCACACATTTTGCAGGGCTTTGAATTCTTGAGAAGACCATCTTATTTTTAATATCCTCCCTTTCAAAAGTGCAATAATTATTCATATGGCTAAACTGTTTTAGATTGCCTTCCTCCCACACTTATACACTATTTCTTTTCTGTCTTGTTACTAAATTTGACAGCATGCAGTTTTTGGAAGACACACCTATAATATTTGTTCCAAGTGTACTGTATCATATACTAACTAATTTATTGCAATTGGAAATCATTTAGGATTAATTTTATTTCACTCATTGTAGATTATTGCCCTGACAGCATGTACTGCTGATAATAGAAATATAAAAGTAAACACATGCAGCTAATATGGAGCATAGTTATTTGTCTTCTTCAAACCTCTCAGTCTTAATTGCTGTTTTCAGCAGCTGTGTGTTCTTATTCTTATTGACAAAAGCAATAGGACTCCAAAATGTCTATGAAGCATAAGCTGTTAACATAGAAAATACATCTGCTTTTCTCCCTTTCTCTATTTTTTAAATCTATTGCTAAGATTTCTACAATACTAAATCTCCCTCACATGCTGTTCTTTCATGTTTTCAATTTTTATGTTCAACAGTGATGCTTTCAGTAATGTTAGAAAGTCAAGCAATGTGTCATCAGAATAATAAATACCGGTTTTGCAATTTTATAACAGTGCCTCTAATAATCAAACAAGATAAGCTTGTACTTCAGTGCTAATAGATAAAAAGGATGTGCAAATTCAATTTTAACTTGTATATCTTTAAGCTTAATCAAAAGGCAAAAAGATGCAGTTCTGGTAGAACAAGTATAAAGAAAGACCAGCAATATCCAGTAGGGAGAGTAGTTGGGTAACTCAATGAAGCTGAGAGAGGGAATTGTTTGAGAAAAAATTAACTGGGGGGAAAAAAAACCTAACACAGTAATATATACATATATATGTATATGTATATATTATGTATGTATGTATATGTATATGTATATGCATATGCATATGCATATCTATATATCTATATCTATATATCTATATATCTATATCTATATCTATATCTATATCTATATCTATATCTATATCTATATCTATATCTATATCTATATCTATATCTATATCTATATCTATATCTATATCTATATCTATATCTATATCTATATGTACACACACACAGTTAGTTCTTCTCAGTTGCTAATGATCTGCCCAATCAATTCTGTTCAGTTGCATACAGACTACCTTGCTTTTCAAAATGCAGGCTAGAACTACTGATGAAGGATCAGGAAATCTGATCTCTATACCTGAGTCACTAAGCCCGGATGCCCAACATTACCCAATAGACACTGGCTGTGAAAATGTACACCAGAACATGTTTTGAACCCTGTTGCTTTTTTACCAGGTCTCTCCTTCCTCTGACAGGAGCACCCTACAGAAGGGATCTGTAGCATATTCATTCTGACTTGGTGGAAAGGTGATAAACTTTCAGGGAATGATGATTCCAGAATTAAACTTGCCCTTTGCCACTCAGTTAAAACCAATACTATAAGGAGCCCATGTAGACCTATATAATAGAAATAATGTCTCTGTGGTGCTCCAAACTAAATTGCTAAGACCTAACTGGTGACACCCAGAGGAGTTGCCAATGCTTTCCTCAGGTTCCAAAAGGGATGACTAAAGTTAAGATTAGAAATTGTGTAAAATATAATTCCTTTGAACAGGAATTATATTTTACACTATGCCATTTTACATTTGAATCTTATATATTTTCATGGTAAGTATACTTTCTCATCAAGAGATAAGATATATTAGCTTTATTTATGGACATTCCTTATTTCATTGAATATTTGTAACCTAGACCACTGGTGGAAATTTTTATAACCCACTAAGATCAAATCAATTAAAAAAAGTTTTAAAACAGTGCAATATCAAAACAATACCACTTGAGAATTCAACAGGCCTTCAAAAGCATGAAGACAGAACTATGGTAACTGAGACTGAGAAAAAGTTTTAAGGAATAGCTAAATTGATGTATTGCTGATATGAAATTTTTCAGAGAGGGTATCTTATACAATGGCTATCATTAACTTAATTTAAATGTTTCATTCTATTGAACATCACATAGAATTACACATGTAATTTTCCTTATGTGAGTTTAAATATGTAACTTATTAAACCTAGCAAGCCGGCAAATGATGGGTGACTTCTATTATTTTATAAATAAATAAGTAGTAATGAAAGATGTACTGATGTGGAAAATGTAAAAAATCATTTGAGTTAAGAATTTAGAAATAATTTGATTGGAAACTAATGATCTCAATTAAATTTCATGTGAAACTATAATTGCTATTCATAAGGAAGAAATGCAAATTGAATATTTTATATGAAATATCATGATACATTTCTTTATGTTGTATTTACATTAAATAATATTCCTTATAATGATCCTAGAATAGTGCTTAAAAAGGGCAGACCAAAACACTTTAAAATGCAACAAAGTGTGTTTAAATTAAAAAAAAACCACAAAATTTTAAGAAATATATATGCAGAATTTTAAAAATTAAAATATATTATTTGATATAATATCTCATAATACAATTTTGTATATTCCTCATTTAAGGCTCTTAATTTTCTAATATCTTGGCAGTATAGCTAAAATGTTATGTTAGCTGTGATTAGATGTAAATAATTAACCCATTTATGACAAAAAAATGCTTCATATAGTAACAGAAAATATGATTTCTAATTTTTGCTCAGCTACTAAATCATTGCATAACTTTTAATAATTTTATCAGTGTGTCAGAAGCCTGTTGTTTTCCTTTTATAAAAGTCATGGGGAATATACCCATTTTTAAATTATTGTTATAAATCTATAAAGTGGGCATGTCCAAACTTTTAGCTTGCCTGGCCACATTGACTGAAGAGAAATTGTCTTGAGCCGCATATAAAATATATAATATAGTTAATATAAATGCACATAATAATGTTAAAAGTTTAAAATCTTCTGGGGCTGCATTACTAATTGTCCAGGACTATATATGGCTTGCGGGCCATGGATTGGACATGCCTGTTCTAAAGCATGTTTGAGATTCTAGGAGCAGCCCCCTGACCATCTCTGGAACAAATGATGGAGTATACAAAAACATTGCTTTTTTTTAGTATTAAAATGAGTCTTGCAGGTACTTAAAGCATCTGATTTCACCCAACCCCTTACCCAGCATAGGCCATAGCATTCACTTCTGGAGGTCTAATCACAGCATACCACAAACTGCACATCTTGATTTAAAAGTTTATATTTAATTATTCACAATTTTCCTATGTTAAAGAACTGTTTCAAATTGATAAAACATTAATTTAATTAATTTAATTTTTTTTAATTTAATTAATTTAAATTTAAAATTAATTAATTAAATTAATTAATTTAATTTTAATTTTAGAATGCCTAAAATGGTTTGGTTAAGTATCCACATTTATCCAATTTACTTGAAGATATTCGGAAAGTCCTATGAAAATAGGGCATTGATATGAAATTGCCAGATAGTTACTATTTTAACAAGTACTTTTTTTTAATCCTTAATAGCTTAAAACATTTATCTTCAAATATTATTGGATTAAATTTGTGTCAGGCCTGGAAGCCATCTTTTACCTTTTTGTATTCAGGCATACCACATTTTCTACTGTGGGAAAATGGGAGGGGGGATTATATGGAGTAGGTCAGGGGTGGGTTCTAACTTACCTCGCTGCCGGTTCGCTTCCTTCCCACGCTGCGTGGGCGTGCCTCGTGGGCGCGCACATGCTTCGTGCGTGCACGCATGCACAGTGCCAAATTTTTTTTTTTAAAAAAAAGCCGAAAACAAGATGGCAACACATGCGCAGTGCCAGAAACTCAGCTTCTGCGCATGCGCAGAAAAAAATAAAAAAATAAAAAAGAAGAAGATGGCGGCACCCACGGACTGGCACCCACCGAACCGGATCCGTGACATCATCGTGACGTCACCAGCGGGTCACTACCGGTTCGGGCGAACACGTCTGAACCGGGAGGAACCCACCTCTGGAGTAGGTGATATGTAGTAGTCTAAATAACATTCTTTCCAGAAAGTCAAGGCCGCTATGCCCTGCAGCTGCGATGAAGTGACTGGGAGGCATCTTCAGTTTTGGAAGGTGCCTGATTGGATCTGTGATGGACATGTGGGTACTGGGCAGGGACTTGAACTTTCGTTTTCCCAGATGTTGCCAACATGACATCTCTAATAAATTGGAACTTTGAGGAACTTCTAGTCTCGAAGTTTTATTTCATTGGGGGTGTTTATTGGAACTCTGACAATTTGTTAATGAAAAACATGATGGAAGTTAACAGGGGCTGTAAGTCTATTAAAGTTTTTCTAAATATAGCAAAATATTATGAATAAATTATTATGGACAACTAATGTAATGTAATTGAAAACAGCACAAAAATGTTTGAAACAAGTAACCTAAAAGACTGGAATAACAGTATTTTCATAACAGGAGACATGCTTGGAAATAAAAAACCACCTCCCAGTTCCAATAACAATATATGTTTCTAAGCCAGATGTTTTTCCAAATGCCTCAAAATATTTAATACATAATGCTTATTCACATTATTTTTTCAAATAAAAGTAAATAACTATTATTCAAACAGAAAATTGAAGTTTGCTGCTACATGAATACATTTCTTGCATGCATTTGATAGAAGTATTAAACTATCAGCAATCAGCAAGGACAATAAATATTTAGGAGATACAGTATATTCTCACTGTTTTTATTTTCTCAAATTTTAAAGAGTATTTCTATTTTTTAAATTAATATTGACATATTTTTTATTACAAAGCTGTGGTAGGGCCAAAGCAAGAACACAGAACAATCATAATATTGGAAGCTCAGTGGTTTGATCATATTATTTATAGCAAATTCTTTGATAAATGGGCCTGTTTAAATTTGATATTAGTCCCTGGAATTTAAATGATTTTGAAAAATGTTTGCACATTTTAACAGTTTTCACACAATTTTCACCTAGGATGAATAATTTCATAATTTCAATAATCCTTTCATCACCATTTGACATTTCATTAATAAATATTTTTTCTATGTGAAAAAAACAAGACACCTTCTGAGATAGATAATAGACAGACAGACAAACAGACAGACAGACAGACAGATGATAGATAGACAGTTAAAGAATATAGTCATATATGACAATTTATTTGTCATTTGTACAAAATATTATTTCCATTAAGGAAATGTTTCACATTTGAAGAAGCTGTTAGTGACAAGTTGAGAACTTGTGATGGAAGCTATTTATTTTCTGTTGACAGTTTAGACTGAGATAATCTTATATACTGTAACTATTGTTTTTTGTAATGTTTGGACCAGGACTAGAGAACCCTTTTGCAGGTTGAGTGGAAGTAGACCTTCACACTGAAATCAGGATGAGTCTCAGGAAGCATTATAATGACAACAGTGTGATAAACAGGTAAAATCTTGATCCTTTGTGGAAAGGGTTATGGTTTAGGAAACGCTTCTCAAATTATTGTGTCGTCCATGTTTTCTATAATTACATGGTGCCTATCTGCTTCTATCATAATAAAAAGCAGGTTTTAGTTGATAAAGTTTCACTGTGTGGTTTAAGTTGTATATTCATAAAAATGTGCACTTCAACAGTATATTGATTTAGACTTGAATTTTGGCAGCTTAAAGTTGAATGTGTTGATCAGACTTACCAAGGAGAAACAAACACCTTCACATAATGAAAAATACATTTCTGGTTTAGATCACACAGTTGCTATATTTATTTTCAAAGCATTTCCACAACAATTTCATCTTTATTATTCTCTGTGAACTCTGTGTAACATTTCATACTAATGTTAGAGTTGGTCTTTGATCTACATTTTTGTTTGCTTTTTATTTCACTGTAATAGATATTGGAAACAGGCTTCAGTCTGGGATCTATCATGCCGCATGCAGAAAAGATGCTTTTAAGAAGATCAAGTCAGCATACAAGGCACTCTTAATATTAATAGCACTGTGCATGCTTAGTAATGTCATTGAAGCAGGAGATGCATATATCTTTGCTATGCTCTGTTTCCGGCTTCCCTGGCTTTAATTGACCATGTTTCTTTACATGCTAGCAGGAGTTGAAGGGAGGCAAGATGAGGCTTCAGCTTAGGGCATTTTTAATTTGTAGTTAAGTTTTATTTTGTCATTAGTCTTATTAGCAGTCATTAAGCAATTTAATAATTAGATGCCTCATTAACATTTTAATGAGGCTAGTGGCCATTGGTAAGTGTAATTAAATTAGTTTTATTGTATAATATTTTGAAACTGCAATTAAATTAGCTTTTAGTGTGCTTTTAAGAACAAAAACTATGGAAATCACAGTGAAGCAGCTGACTTGTTAACTTAGGAAGTGTCTATGAAATAGTAACACAGAGGAGAGAATGTAGAAAATTCCCTACTGAGGTTAATCACAAAAGGGGGGAAAAAATCAAATGTTTCTGCTATCTCTGCCCCAGGGTTACTAATGTATCATTGGTGTTAGCAGTATGTCTGTTTAATATCATTCACAGAGGATACTTTTATATAATCTGTATTAATGTTTTAGAAATAGTGCCTAGATGATGTGGCATACCATACTTTATAATTCAGGGGTTAATCCTGTTTCCTTTAGTAAGACAAAACTCCTGCAGAGTTCAAATGGAATTTTACAACAGTAGGAGCTGCAGGATATAACCTTATATGAAATATGACTTTATTGTATTATTGCTGTAAAAACAAATTGTGGATGGACAAGAGCAAGAGAGAGGGCGCTGCAGCTTTCTCAACAGGGTAACAGATAAGGCTTGGCCCTGCTTCCATAAAATGGGCAGGACAGCAGAGTTGGGAGAAAGAAAAAGCTAGTGAATGACTGACTGGCAACACGGTGGTGGAAGGTATTTAAAGCTGGTGTCATAGAGAATGTTGGTACAAGTGCAGATGCTTCCACAAAGTGTTGAGGCAGCTGTGATCTGAAAATCTCAGCACAATACAAACACACATACAGACACATGAACACACACACGTGGGAATAAAATACTTACGGAAGATAATGAATACATACACACTTGGGTTTATAGTTTATATACTATAGAAAGATGCAATGCTAAGCACATTTATAAGGCTTGCTGAATCCAAATGGATTTAATGCTAGGAAAGCAAGTTGGCAATTATCCTTCTTTGGGTCATCATTCAAATTTATGCATGCAGATAAACGTGAACTTCATTCCATAGAATAACACTGGCTATACAGTAGAAACACCATCTGCCAAGAAACACTGTGCAGTGAGTTCTTGACTATCTTGTCTTTAATAGCAATAGCATTTAGTCTTATATTGAGCTTCATAACGCTTTACAGCCCTCTCTAAGTCAACATATTGCACCCAACAATCTGGGTCCTCATTTTACCATTTTATCCTCAGAAGGCTGAGTCAATCTTGAGCCGGTCAGGATCAAACTCCTGACTGTAGGCAGAGTTAGCCTGCAATACTGCATTTTAACCACTGTGCCACCACAGCTTAAGCTTCCACCTCTTCTGTCAGTAGAACAGTAGGCAGTGGAAGGTTTATATATCAGACATAGACAATGAAGACGAGAAAAATTACTCTAGAGAGAAAAATATGCTTCAAGAGCCAACATAGCAGCATGTGGAAAAATATCTTCATTTTTAATTTTAATTTTCATATAAAGCATAATCCAGTAACATATTATGCAGATGAGTATCTTTAGAAATAGCAGTTATATTTTCAAATATCAGAGAAATTTGAATTAGGATGTGAGAAGGATCTGTCTATCTATATCTGTTCTATGTACATTTATACATTCACTCAACTACTTTCTAAAACTTGAAAGTTTGAAGAAATTATTTGAGTTTAGGTTAACAATTTAATGGATACAGGTTATTATGTGTGTGTGTGTGTGTGTGTGTGTGTGTGTGTGTGTGTGTCTGGTCTGTCTCTCTTTCTCCTTCTCTCTCTCTCTGTCTCTCACTGAGTCTCTGAGTATTTTTATTGGAATTTCTTCTGAAAGGACTATAGGCATCTGGTACAAACTGCATAGGTATAATATGGCAAAATGTACTATGACAGAAATCTTCCTCTTTGGTACTTGCATCTTGATGTCAAACACAAGTATGTAAGACAAATGCTTTGTATTATAATACACTTCTTGTTTTTTCTCCCTTACACTTCCCCATCCACCTTTGGGAACTTATAAAAATAATTCTTTAGACTACTTATAAATATTTATTTATAGCTACTGTATATTAAAATCCTTAATGAGATATGCAACATTCCCTTTTCCTTGCTTTAACCCTGTTCCATCTTCCTTGATGTTTTCTTGACAACATGCAAAGACTTTTTGATAGGTTTCTATAGGTATTGTTTAATGTTCAAGCTATAATTATTAGGAGTGTGAAATGAGTTTTAAAGTGCCCTAAGAATATCAGAGAATTTTCTGTTGTTTGTGAAACCTATTTACAACAGTGTAATAATTCAATTTATAAATTAACACTTTGCATACTGTATAAATCCCTTGATTGCTTGAAAAAATTACAAAGGGATTGCAGTATTTAATAGCATCCATTGCTTGTGTTTCAGGTTTGTTAATGTTTCTGAGTTCAGCAACATGAAGTTATTTCTGCTATACTGTACTTCATAGTTCTTAGCAATTTCCATCAGATGCTTGAGGAACTTTTTTTTGTAAAATTATTTACAGGAAAAAAAACCCAAGCATGGCTTACAACATAAAATATATTCTACAATATTTCCTGCATCTTCTTTTTTGTCAGATGTTATTGGTGCAAAAATAGAAGCTTTAATTTATCAGACTCTAAAACTAATGGTAGCTCCCTTATAGATTATCTTCCCTCAAATCACTATAATAACTAATACTATTTAGTTATTATGTTAATATATACTGTATATACGGTATATATTACTCTAATACTATTATAATACTCTATTCTATTCTATTCTATTCTATTCTATTTGTTTTTTTAAAACCTGTTTTAAATATTATTGTAATTTAGACAATTACCTGAAGTTTGCCCTAAATGCTATTCCCTTCAAGTTTCAAGTTTCAAGTTTATTTATATTTCTTATATTTCTATGCCGCCCAACTCCCGGAGGACTCTGGGCGGCTTACAATAAAAAACATTATTAAAATATAAAAAACTATTAAAAAGAAACATATTAAAAACATTCAAATGTATAATAATAATAATAATAATAATAATAATAATA
>QLTV01004297.1:2032935-2069804 GCA_003457575.1 Thermophis baileyi | reverse complement strand
AAAACAGAATTGCATCTGTTTAAAAGGAGTATTTCATCCATCTTGTTAGCAAGTGAACGTAAATTGCTAAGAAAGATTGAAGGGAGCGGGGTGTTTTTAGTTCCCTTATTCCTTAGTCTATTTAAAATTCCCGCCCTTTTACCTCTTCGTCTCTGCCGTCTGCGTTTGCTTTTGGTGATCCATAGTTCCGGGGAATTAGCTTCCTCCTGTGTTAGAATCTCCTCCGCGTTTGTAAAGACAGGTGGGGGTGAGGTTACAGAGAGCTGCTCCTTAAAGAAACGTTCCTTAATTCTTAGCAGATGGTCTCGTGAGTATGAAATCCGTAGAGAATTGTAGAGAATAATAGAAAATAAAGAAACCATTTGAGAGCATTTCACCGAGGCAGCCGTTGTCGGCGCCATCTTGGATCAATGTATCGTATGTATCCATTTCCTTAAACTAAATCTATAGGTAATCCTCAACTTACAACCATAATTGAATTTGCATTTATGGTCCTAGATTGTGTTGGTCATTAACAGTGCCCAACTGTATGACCTTTTTTGCAGCAGTTGTAAAGCAAGTGCCATAGTCATTAATTGAAAACCGTGCAATGGAGATTTCGTTGCTGCACCTGGAAGTAAATACCAGTTTCTGGCAAAACATCGTAAATTGTAGCCAAACCTGTGAGATGCTGCAAATGGCTGTTCTCTTACATAGCAAAGAATTGGAAGCATAGTAATTATTTTCATTTCATATTTTGATTGATTTGTTTTATATATATCTATTCTTGTCTTTGATTTAGCTATGTATACCTAATGGTACAGGTACTTTACATGTTTGTTGTGTATTGAACAGTAGTAGTTTACCTCCATGAACAGCTGACTGTAGTTTGAATCAAATACTCAAACTGAAAAACTGACAAATGTAATCTCTCTCTCTCTCTCTCTCTCTCTCTCTCTCTCTCTCTCTCTCTCTCTCTCCCTTTCTCTCTCCCTCCCCCTCTCCCCCTCCCCCCCCCCCTTCCCCCTCTCTCCCCTCTTACTCCACTCCACTCCACTGTATATGTATGTGTCTGTCTACTAATTTAATATCTCCTATAACCTGAATGGATATAAACGTGAACCATGAGAGTCTAATTAAGAAATTTCTAGGGGCAAGATGATTTTAACTAAGGATATATTTCTATTAGCCTCTGGAGGTTCTTTTCATCAAGAAGAAAAACATTTTTGGTGGCTTTGGGGAATGAAGGGAGGCTAAATTTAGCAAAAAGTAAGTTCAATGCAATTTAAATTAAAATAAAATGTTAACAGATTCCAAGGTACAATTCTACTGGTAGTGATGGAAAGAGGTATTTTTGTATCTTTCAAATAAATACAATTAAAAGAATACCATCTATACTAAGCCATTGTATAGCTTGAAGCAATTTGTTTAAGATATATAATTGTAGTCTTAAATAACTGTCAGGCCTAAGCCCAAAGATGACATAGTGAGATCAAATCAGGTCCAGTTTTTTATTTGCTTGTACCTAGAATCTTGCCAGACTAAAGCTGTACATTTCTAACCTAATATATATATCCTGAGATATTCTAGCATGTGCCTCCTGTGAACTTTTACAGGACAACATAGTCTCTTGTGCTACCTGCCATGGTGGGGCAGTGGTTAGAGTGCAGTACCGCAGGTTACTTCTGCTGACTGCCAGCTGCCTGCAATTTGGCAGTTCAAATCTCACCAGGCTCAAGGTTGACTCAGCTTTCCATCCTTCTGAGCTGGGTAAAATGAGGACCCAGATTGTTGGAGGCAATATGCTGACTCTGTAAACTGCTTAGAGAGGGCTGTAAAGCACTGTAAAGTGGTATATAAGTCTTAATTGCTATTGCTACCTCCTCCCTGGGAAACCATAGTATTATTGCCAGTATTGCTCCCATTTCTTCTCCAGATGCACATCTCATCACAATAATTAATATTTTCACATAAAATATGTAGATATTAGGGGGCAGGAGACACAACAGATGTGATCTGCAATGAGTTTGACTTATTGACATGTGAGGAAGTAAAAAAAAATCTATTAGTTTGGAACCTCCTTCCTGAGTTGTTAAGATAACCAAAGAAATGTCCTCTATGTTCTCTTTGAATCCATGCTGTGGTATTGATCTCACTTAAGAAAAGGGTGGGTGCCTTCACCCATGAAGAGGCAGTGATGTGCTACTTCATCAGAAATACAGCCTTGGTCCCAACTGTACACTACAATTTTGTTGTGAAGGTTTGCATTTGCAGAGTACCCTGAATTATGAAGCCAATTATCTAGGCTTATTTTGGTAAGGTTTTAGGATGGAATTCAGTACTGTGACGGTGTAGTCTTTACTTGTTGATGACTTAGGTTGGGATGGAAGTGATGGTATCTCTCAGCTACTTTTGATACAATTGACCACGCTGCAGGGATTGGGAATTAGGGACACCAATTTATAGTAGTCCTCATCCTTCCTTCATGAGCAGTTTGTTGGTATTGATAGGATGCCTAGGGATAGGAACCTGTTAATGTAAACGGTGTGGCACTCTTTCCTCTTTATTTTTATTTATTTATTTAGTTTGTCAAGCATGTACGAGATAACAGGTATAAGTATAAACATGAACATGAACACAGGAAATGGGTACGAATAAATGGGGACAGTAGGACAGGGACGGTAGGCACACTGGTGCGCTTATGCACGCCCCTTACAGACCTCTTAGGAATGGGGTGAGGTCCACAGTAGACAGTTTAAGGTTAAAGTTATGGGGGTTTGAGGATGTAACACAGGGTCAGGTAGTGCATTCCAGGCATTGACCACTCTGTTGCTGAAGTCGTATTTTCTGCAATCGAGTTTGGAGTGATTTACCTTGAGTTTGTATCTATTGTTTGCTTGTGTATTACCTGACTTCCAGCTCCTGCCATGCCCGGCGAGGGGGGCAGAAGAGACGGCAAGGGGAGCCCCATGCGTCTCGCTTCTCCGCCGCCCCCCTCCCACCTGCCATTCCTCCTCGCCGGCCGAGATCGGCAGGCCATATTCGGGGAGCTGAATGCGCTGCTGCCACCCGGGAGGAGAAGAACGTGAGAAATGGGCTCTCTTGCAGTGCCTCCTCTCTCTCTTCTCCTGAGTGGCAGCGGTGCGTCCGGCTCACCGAATCTGGCCTGCTGATCTCGGGTGGCAGCAGCAGCGGCTCTGACCCGATCCTTGCTGGCAATGCTGCGGGCAAGAGCCGGCCATGCCGATCCTGCTTCATGGCTGCACAGACAGCCTGCACCGGCCACTGCTCGGCGCTCCGGCACCAGTCCCCCTCCCCCCAGTCCCAGGTCAACAGGGCTAGGGCTGGCAAGAGTTTTTTTGCGGCCGCTCTTTTTGCGGTTGCCACTAAGAGAAGGGGCACTGGAGCTAGGGTTTGTGAGAGTGGCCTCCGGCACCGACCGAACCGGATCGGTGACATCATCGTGACGTCACCAGCGGGTCGCTACCAGTTCAGGCAAACCAGTCCGAACCGGTAGCAACCCACCTCTGACTTTTCAAAAAATATACTGCAAGTTACCTTGAAATAGGTGAGAGTGCAAACACAGATCCTGTTTAAAATAACTATGTCTTTTGACAAGTTATAGGCCAGTGATGGCGAACCTTTTTTTCCTTGGGTGCCGAAAGCGCGCGGGCGCGCTATCACACACACTGTTGCGTGCCCGTGTGTTCCCACACCCATAATTCAATGTCCCCCATGTGCCCCACCCCCTGCGCATGCGCGTGCAACCCCCCCACACTGCCCCGCACCCCACACATGTGTGCACGACCCCCCGCTCCCCCGCTGCCCAACTTCCGGTGGGTCCAGTAGGCCCATTTTTCACCCTCCCCAGGATCCAGAGGCTTTCTTGGAGCCTGGAGAGGGCGAAAACGCCCTCTCCCACTCCCCGGAGGCCCTCCTGGAGGCCGAAAACGCCCTCACAGAGCCTCCGCGTGAGCCGAAAATCAGCTGGTCAGCGCATACATGTGCGCTGGAGCTGAGCTAGTGCAATGGCTCGCATGCCGGCAGATATGGCTCCGCGTGGCACGTGTGCCATAGGTTCGCCATCACGGTTATAGGCTGTGTTAGTCTGATAACATTTTGACGAACTCATTTCTGTTATATACATATATTACAAGACATATGACTGAAATGGATTTAAGTGGATTTTTAATTTGACCCATTAGAGATCACAGCTGTTAATTTCCAGAAATATCCAACAACTTTATAGCCTGTTCTCAAATGTTGTGTTTGCACAAATTTAACAAGGACTTTGCAGCTTGAAAGAAAAGGACCAACTCCAAATAAAGCCTTAATATACTCAGTGGTGGGATTCAGCTGGTTTGGACCGGTTCGGGCGAACCCGATGTTAATTTTCATCTGGTTCGCCAAACCGGTTGTTGCAAGGACTGGCTAACCCCGCCCACCCCACCCCACCCCTCCCAGGAGTTTCCAAGCGACCCGTTTTGGAGGCCAGGTAAGTGCAGGGTCCGCGCAGAGGCTCTGGGAGGGCAAAAAACGGGCCTATCGGAAGTATTGGAAGTCTGGAAACAGGCCTTTTTCCAGCCTCTGGAAGGCCTCCAGAGCCCGGGGGAGGCCATTTTTGTCCTCCCGGAGGCTCGAGGAAAGCCTCTGCAGCCTGGGGAGGGCAAAAAATGGGCCTACTGGAAGTATCGGAAGTCTGGAAACAGGCCCGTTTCCAGCCTCTGGAGGGCCTCCGGAGCCCAGGGGAGGCCGTTTTCGCCCTCCCAGAGGCTCGAGGAAGGCCTCCGGATCCTGGGGAGGGCGAAAAATGGGCCTACCGGAAGTACTGGAAGTCCGGAAACAGGCCCATTTCGGGGAGGGCAAAAAACGGGCCTACTGTTTCCGGCCTCCGGAGCCCAGGGGAGGCCGTTTTCGCCCTCCTGGAGGCTCAAGGAAAGCCTCCAGATCCTGGGGAGGGCGAAAAATGGGCCTACTGGAAGTCTGGAAACAGGCCCATTTCCGGCCTCCGGAGTGCCTCCGGTGCCCAGGAAAGGTCGTTTTTGCCCTCCCAGAGGCTTGAGGAAAGCCTCCGGAGCCTGGGCTGGGTGAAAACAGCACCTGCCATGGTGCAGGAGGCCGAGTAGGCCATGCCCCCATGGCCACGCCCACCCAGCAACCGGGCAGCGAACCGGTTGCTAAAAAAAATTAATCCCACCCCTGAATATACTTCTTGGGTTTTTCAGGTATACAAATTTGGAGCCCTCTCCAACTCATGGGGCATCTCTTCTACTCTGCAAACTATGTAACTGCAAACTGCCCAACCTGTGTGGCATCTCTCACACACCCCTACATATTCTCATTTCCTCCCTTCCCTGGCAGCAGCCATTTTACCTGCATTCAGGCCTTGAACTTGTAACTTCCTGCTGACTTTCTCCCTGCAAGCTTTTCCACAAGCAAAGTAAATGTGGAAGCTAGCAGGAATTCTAGGAAGGTTGGCGGCAGGGAAGGAAGAAAGATAATGATGGAACAGGACAGGAAATGAAGGTATTCTGATGTTCCCTTCTACCTTTCCACAAGGAAACTAAACTGGAAAGCTAGAAGGAAGCTGGAATTTGCTGCCGCTCCCACTGCTTTTTGCCCACCTGTATCTCTGTTTAATGTAAGGAAATTTCTCTGAAAGTCTGACCCAGAAGGTCATGCATTATTGTGTGTGTGTGTGTTTGTGTGTGTATACATACATGCTCAGACTTCTGCAGCATATAAAACAGTGAGTCATTTCATTAATAGACCTTAAAAGAGCAATTTTTTTGTTTGTTTTTCCATTAGAATTCATTTATTGAATCAAAAGAATACTTTGGGATTGCAACAACAGTTCTCTTTTAAGACACAGATGTATACAATTGCAAATATATTACACATTGTTTCGTATTCCACTATATGCTGTATTAACCATATAAATTCTTGCACTACCATACGATTTCCATTAAAAGTAAAATAAAGTGATTCCATATTTGTACAGATTTTTTTATTTTTAAACATCAATTTTCTATGTGTGCAGTAAATAGGTAGCAAATTTGTCATTTGGAAATGCTAAAGATCAGCAAAAATGAAATTGCTGTAGAACTGACCTTCCTCCTTCATTACTGACTGCCAGATCTATAACTGGAAAAGAAGATTAAGGACTCTGTAGCAATATAAATAAGCTATTGAACAGGATCTTTTCTAAAACTGTTAGATTCGTATGTGAATATTTTTTAGTGAGATGTTAACATGTTCCCAGCTATTTAAGTTTAGGCTTTCTTTGTGATCAAATTTGTTGTTTATAGAAATAATTGTTTTTACTTAGAGCTATTTTAGATAACCTTTTAAAACACTTTCTGATATAGTTGTAACAATTAGTTTCCCTTGATGGGGAATACAAATCAAGTAAGGAATCCTGAAAATGGATCCAAATTATTCATGTAACTATATATCAAATCAGTTTCTTGGTCATGGCTGAATACAGCTGAACTCCTCCCCAGTTTCCTATGCTCATGTAGAATTTGGAAATTTCCATTTCACTTTGGAGAAAACAGATCTGCATAATATAATCCATAAATAACTTCTAATTTTAAAAAGTGCAGCTAATTAAAGACTGAAATCTGAGCAGTCCTGAATTGGTTCCAAATAACTGCAGGTAGTCCCTGTCTAGTAACCACAATTGGGACTGGCAATTAGTCATTAAGTAAAGCAATCTCTAAATGAAACCATGACTTTTGCTTAAGATCTTACTCCAGCTTTCCATAGCTTTCTGATCTGTGAAGGTCATAAATGTGCCGATCAATTGCAAAGTTACTTTTTCATGACCATTGTAACTTTGAATGGTGGCTAAAGGAGAAGTCACTAAATGGTAACTGCTTATCATTTAGTAGAGTAAAAGTGGTGATTAGACATCATTATATTTCACTAGACAACATTGCATAATTCTCAATATCACTTTATACTATTAAGTATCAATCCATCTGATGTCTTAAGAACACCCATCATTGTTTGTTCCAAGTTTATATTGCAAATGTCTTCTGCAAAGGATTTATTTTGGGAAATGCAGAAGAGTCTACTTAAACCCCCTTAAGTATACCATAAGATTATCCATGCAGATATGTACAATTAATTTGTGCATAATGTGGTTTGCTTATTTGTGGTTAATATGCCTAATGAAACTAGCAAATGTTGTTTATACATTTTCAGTGCATTATGTAAACCAGTCAATTTCTGGTTAATCAACAAACCAGGATAATTTAATGCTTTGTTAGAATGCTGTATGAAATCAGTTATAACACTAATATTATAAATAATAAGCATAATAATGATATACCTTAAATTATTATATTTAAATATTGTGTTATATTAAAACTGCATTTGTTCATAGTGTTTCATGAGTCATTGTTAAAAAAAAATTCTACAGTAAAGCTAGCTTCTACTGAGAAAAAAAATCTAGACCAGAATAACAATTCTAGTAGTTCTTGAAATGGGGGTGAATCTTTCAAAAACTTTCATAGAGATGGTATTATTGGCAGCTCAATAATGCATTTTCACAATCACTCAGCAGCAATGCGAATGATTTCAGCAATATCTCATCGCAGCCATAAAATGGCTTGCTTGAATTTATATGTGCTCCCTTCCCTTTCTGGAAGAACTACATCTGATTACTGCAGCTATAGGCTCAAACTCTCTGAAATGAATAATATATGAAAGGGAATTGTATGGGCTTGATGCCAAGCAGCAATGCTACTAAGCCATTATATTTGTATTAGAACAAGACTGTATATGTAGAGATATTTTTGGTGATGATGTGACAAATGGTTGTTCATTGCACATTGCCAAAGATAATTACCTAATAATGTTTGTAAAATTTTATAAATCTCATTGCTATAATTGAACTGTAACATCAAATAGCAATTCTTTGCACAGTTAAGCTTCAGTACAAATTATGGAATGATCCATTTTCCATCATTATTTCTGCAAATGGCAAAAGCCCAGGAATTCTTCTCTAGACACATTTTATTGGAACTTCATAATGATCTCTTCTTTGAGATGAGTTGAATTCATATTCAAGACCAAGACAGACTTAATCAGAACCTCTATAAAGTAAAGATGCCCCTATAGAATTATCTTTACATGTAAGGGGTGGTATCAGTAATCCATTGATGGCATACCATTCTCAGTTGGAGTTGACAATATAAATAAACAAATGTAATTAATGACTGTGTGTGCAAAAAGGAAAGTACAATAGATATATGAAAAATATTTTTCATGCTAGTAAAATAGTGCTTAGGATCATCCAATGCAGATTAGAAACCTAATAGAAAAATGTTACCTTGTTTTTTAAAAAAGCCAAACTTTTGCTGATACATACTATATAATTGAAAAAAAACCAAACAATTCCAAAAAGAAGTCAATATGTGCTTCATTGATTATAGAAAAGCCTTTGGTTGTCTTGACCACATCAAACTGTGGAATGTACTCAGAAAAATAGGAATCCCAGGACCTCTCATTGTCCTCATGAGAAACTTAGATAGAAGTCAGGAAGCCACAGTATGAACAGAACATAGTAAAGTAGACTGGCTTCAGGCTGGCAAAGGAATGAGACAAAGCATCCTAGTCTCCCCTTATTTTTCAACCTACACGCAGAATATATATTAAGGGAAGTTGTATTGGAAGAAGATGAGTATGGTTTAAAAATGGAGGAATAAACATCAATAATCAACATTACATTATGGACATTAATCTGGTAGCTGAAAATGCAAAGAATCTGCAAGCCTACTCCTGAAAGTCAAAGAGCACAATGAAAAAAAAAGAATTAAAATTAAATATACAGAAGACCAAGTTAATGACAACAGGTAGAACAGTGATGGTGAACCCGAGTGCCCAAACCAGAACATGCGCGTGCCGGAAACCCAAAGACCAGCTGGCCGGTGCACATGTGTGTGCCGGCCAGCTGGTCTTCAGGCACACGCACGTGTGTCGGTCAGCTGATCTTCGGGTTTCCGGCGCTCCAGCGCGCGCAAAGACCAGCTGGTGATGGCACGCATGCCCACAGAGAAGATTCTGTGAAACCAGAAGAGCAGCTGGCGACGGCGCGCGTGCCCACAGAAAGGGCTCTGTGTGCCACCTCTGGCACGCGTGCCATAGGTTTGCCATCACAGAGGTAGAACAATCAGCCTTAGAATTGACAATGAAGCTATTGAAGTGGTGTTAGCTTCTGCCTTTAGAATCAACCATCAAGAATAAAGGAACAACTGGTCAAAAATACACTGCAAACTAGCACTTGGTATAGTAGTCATGAAGACCTTGGAAGAGATATTCAAATACTGTGAAATGTCTACATCTACAAAGATCAAAATTAAGTGAGCCATAGTGTTCCCTGTGACATTCTATGGAAGCAAAAGTTGGATTCTAAAGAAATATGATAGGAAGAATATCATAGTATCAGTAAGGACTAAATGATGAACTATGGGGTGCCTTAAACACAAGAAGGAATTTGTGTTTCAAATCTTAATTCAGAAATGCATTTATCCTTTAAATTGTCCAAACAGCAAAAAGTATACTGCAGGGAAGCCTGCTTTGCTCCCTTTTTTCTGTGATGGAAAGTAACAATGGAAAGCCACAAGAATTGTGTGTATCAAGAATGTTCTTTCAGTGTTTTAAAAGCATCATCTATAGGGCCTGAAATTTTGCTTAATATAACTTCATATGCATATATTATTTATAGAAAGGATAAATAAGGCCTTATAACTTTCTGTTGCCTGCCAAACAAAGATTCAAAGTCACCTCATAAAAGAGTTTTAAGAAGAAGTAGACATCCCCATTGGTTATCCTTTCAGAAACATTTACTTAGTTATAGAGAAACAGAATGACCAAGGGAGAGCAAAATAGCAATAGCAGCTAGAGCAACTTCCAGCTTCCCCATTGAATTTCCTTATTGGAATCTGGCAGGGAAAATTTAAAACCTTCCCTTCACTTCCAGCAGGCAAGTAAGTGGCTGTTGTGGGGTGAGAGAGAGGGTAAGGGATTATGAAACTGCCTTGGAAACTAACACAGAAAGTTGAAAATGAGGACCTCAGTGCAACAGCAACCAGTAGCACTGAAGCAGCTACAACTTTCCGAAATTTAATTCCCTCTGGAGTCTTGGTTCTCAGATTTTGGACTCATTCTGTAAGTTAGCGCATTTGAGGTACCTTCAAAAATGGTGGCTTACGTTGTACCATGTTGCCCATTTAAAGGTCAAAACAATGTGAATTTTAATTGTATACAGATTTAGCATTTAGAAGAAATTGGAATCAATCCCACTTCCTGGTTTTCATGCAGCTGGAAATGCTAAAATCTGGCTTCTGCTGCTTACATGAAAAGAGAAAAAAAAGATGTAAGAAAGTCTGCCTATAGGATCTCATTTGTATCTTTAGGAAACTATTTATTGCAGGTTTAGCAAAATGTACAAGCTATTCTAACTTTTACACAAAACACTAATAGGATATGTTATAATCCATAGACAGCTTTTGGTGTCCAAGTCCAACACTACAGGAAGTAGTGCACAAAGTATATTACTTTTTTTAGTCTAACTTTTCTGCCACTTATAATGATTCTCATAGAAGTTTAATATTATTATTATAAATATATTATTATTTATTTATACAATTTACTGGCCACTTGACTCCCAATGACTCTTGGCACAAACGCACACACACACACACACACATACGCACGCACGCACACACGTATGTATGTATGACTCTGGAAACAATACATTACCAAAAACAAAACCCCAAAACAAACCCAGGAAGGGCACAACCTTCACTCTGCCCCAGAGCCTGGAACAAAGGTATTATTATAAATATATTATCCTTTATTTATACAATTTACTGGCCACTTGACTCCCAATGACTCTTGGCACAAACGCACACACACACACACATACGCACGCACGCACACACGTATGTATGTATGACTCTGGAAACAATACATTACCAAAAACAAAACCCCAAAACAAACCCAGGAAGGGCACAACCTTCACTCTGCCCCAGAGCCTGGAACAAAGGCAGATTTTTAATAGCTTTCTGATTGTTAAATTTTTTAATTCTTTAGGCTTTAAATTCTTCTACCAGAAAAAAGAAGAAAGTAATAAATGGATAAATGAAAAATATATACAAATAAACACATTTCTCACCCAACAGCAACCATATCTTGGTAACCAGGGTTACTAGCTCCCATCAAAACCAATTCTAAATATCTTCATTCCCAACAAATGTATAGCATATTATACATTTGTTACATGCTTATGCATTTATTAATTATTTCATATATTTAGAATAACAGAATTGGAAGGGACCTTGGAGGTCTTCTAGTCCAACCCCCTGCTTAGGCAGGAAACCCTACACCACTTCAGACAAATGGTTATATAATCTCTTCTTTAAAACTTCCAGTGTTGGAGCATTTACAACTTCTGGAGGCAAGTTGTTCAACTGATTAATTGTTCTGTCAAGAAATTTATCCTTAGTTCTAAGTTACTTCTGTCCTTGATTAGTTTCCATCCATTGCTTCTTGTCTTGCCCTCAGGTGCTTTGGAGAATAGCTTGACTCCCTCTTCTTTGTGGCAACCCCTGAGATATCGGAACACTATCATGTCACCCCTAGTCCTTCCTTTCATAAGACTAGACATATCCAGTTCCAGAAACCGTTCTTTATATGTTTTATCCTCGAGTCCCCTAATCATCTTTGTTGCCCTTCTCTGCACTCTTTCTGCATGTCCACAGGGCACAGAAAAAATGGGCAGGGCTAGAGCTAATGAAAAAACTAAATAATACTTATTAAAGTAAATTATAGGCACATTTGTAGATTTGATTGATCTTTTATATGCACATAAACATACAAAGCATTACCTTACACACAAATTATTTCCTCAAAACACTGAGAAAGAGATTACAATTTCTGTGAATTACATAACTATGCTTCAAATGTACTCATACTCAGTAAGACTGGTGGGTTATTCTTCTGTCAATCTTCACTGTGTGTAGGAGATTATAGACAATAATGGAGAGCTCCAGTGACTACCGGTGATTTTCCTTTGCATCAAAGAAGGTATTTCTTCACTTCCTTTCCTTATTTGGACGTCTTGCCCATTCATTCTTGCCCATTCACTTTTTCTTCTAAAATTGTATATTCAGTAGATTTAATAAAACCTATTTATTTTTCTCTCAGATTGCTGTGAAAATATCCCTGCAAGAGAGAACTTCAAACTTTATTTCTTGTTCTTCAGAAGCAGAGTGGCTACCACAAATTGGAACATGGGTGTGTGTGTGTGTGATATTTTTTGGTCAAAAGGCTAAGCCAGTAATCTTCTGATAATAGAATAGAATAGAATAGAATAGAATAGAATAGAATAGAATAGAATAGAATAGAATAGAATAATAGAATAGAATAGCTTTTATAGTCACTTTGAATGTACAATAATTGGCATACATTAAAATGAAATTTCGTTGCATACAGCTCTCAAAGGGTCATCACCTCCAATATATACTACATAAACGTGACAAAATAAATAAATAAATAAATAAATAAATAAATACAAAATTACGCATATACCCACATATATTATATGACACAGAGAAACTACATAGTCTAGTTCGGATGTATACATATAAATGGTGAGAAAAACGAATCTTACAAGTTTACCAGACGGAAGGCATAGGGAACAAAGCTGTTACGGAATCTGGTAGAAATACTTTGAAACTCCCCAAAGGGGAGCAACAGAAACAGACTGTAAAGAGGGTGTATGGGGCCTCTAACAATGCTTTGAGCTCTAAGCACAAAGTACTTATAAGCAGTATCCTGAATAACAGGAAGCAAACTTCCTATAATCTTCTCAGCTTTCCTTATCACTCTCTGTATGGACTTTCTATCTGAGGCACTGCTGCCACCAAACCAAACAGTGATGCAGTTTGTTAAAACACTCTCAATTGTGTCTCTATAAAAAGTAGCCAGGACAGAAGGAAAAAGATGTGCTCTTCTCATCCGACACAGGAAATGCAGACACTGGTTTGCACGCTTTACTAAGAATGATATGTGGAGAGATCAATTCAGATTTTTAGTTATCTGCACCCCCAGATACTTAATACTGCTGACCACCTCTACAGCTGCATCCTGCAAAATGTTGAATATGATAGCTGGGCTATTATTGTTAAATATGTGGGCTGTTCTTTCCATTAGAAAATTGCTTAACTAGATGAGTAGTAATGATGATTATGATCCTCCATGATCTACACAGTTATGCTTGTAGGAGAAACATCAGTGGTGGGATTCAAATAATTTAACAACAGGTTCTGTGGGCGTGGCTAGGTGGGCATGTGACTGGGTGGTCATGGCTAGCTGGTCATGTGACTGGGTGGGCGTGGCCAACTTGACATCACTCACCATGCCTGGCCAGCTTTCCAGCCTCAACAAGATACAATCTCTATTTATTTACTACTACTGAACATCACTTAATGGTGGCTCTCTTAAATCTTGCTTAGCAATGAAAATGTTGGCTCAGTTGTGGCCATAAATCGAGGACTACCCCTAATGAGAAAGTAGGATAAGGAGCCTACTTTGCTCATCCCTTTGGGGTGTCTTTGAAGAAACATTTCAAGATGAAAGATTTTGGTCACAGGTGGTGGTGTTGCCAAAGCTGGTGTCGGTTGATGGGGCAGCGGCGCTCGGCCGAGGGCTGCCAGAGGGAGGCGGGGAATCTGAACGAGGGCAGCGCTCCTGGTGAGAAGGCCCTTCGGTCGCTTCTCAGGCGAGGAGACGGGTGCTATCCGGCTGCCTTGGGAGCGAGGGGGAATAAAGAGGCCACCTGGCAGGCCAAATGTTCATTCACTCACTTGCTTTGCTGTCCTGCCTCCGCTCTTTCAAGCTGCCTTTTCTCTTCCTGGCTCCCCTCATCCCAGAAGCACTCTCCTCTATGCTAGCAGCCACCCCCTTCTCCCTCTCCCTCTTCGCTGCTGGGCGATCCCGTGTGAAGAAGGGCTCCACGGCCGCACTTTTTAAAAAGAACTTTTAATGAAACCTCCAATGCCGTGGCCAAGATCCAATCCTGAGCCAAAAAACCCAGCTCTCCCCTCTCCACCCATCGCATCTGCTTCCTCTCACTAAATCCGGCCTAGAGCCTGAGGGAGGATGAGAAATTTAACGGGCGGGGGGGGGAGGACGGAAATGCAGCAGAGTGAGGTCCATGAAGTAAACTCAAGTTTTTTGGTTTGAACCAGCAAAAGGCGGCGGGTGGTGGTGGCAGGGAATACAAAGGCCAACTGGAGAGATGGCGCAGCACTCAGCCATCCAGGCTTCAAAGAAAAGTTTGCTTCAGGGCAAGGGGCGCATCCTGGTTTCTAAAACAAGATCCTGCTAAGCTCCAGATCCTACAAAACAAGCCGTGGTGTTCAGTTCAGCTCCTGCCTTTCTAAACCTCCCCCCCCGCCCCGCTTGCTTCCACCGCGGACTCGCTGGCTCGGCTTGCTTACCTCTGTCCTGTTTCCCCTCCTTCAGAGCCCCCTTACTCACTCTCCCCACTTCTTCCCCAACAACCGCCTCTTTTTTCATCCAAACATACACACAGAGCAAATACGCACACATCTCACAGCCATCTCCTCACAGAAGATCCCGGCGCCGTGAGATGTGTGCTTGTTTGCTCTGTGTGTATGTTTGAGGCTGAGAAGGAGGAGATGACTTGGCCAAACTTTTCTGCCTCCTTTCGCAGTGAAGCTGCTCGGAAGGCAGCCACCGCAGCCTGTCCCTTTAAGGTACTTCGATACTGCCCACCATCCGGCCCTGTGCAAAGTCAGCCAAGCGGGGCCGCCGCTGCCAAAGGAAAAGGGCTCAACTCTCCCAGTCCCTGTCACTCTGCACACTGAAGCCAGGTGGCGGAGGCAGGGGGGATCATAAAGGGACAGGCTGCAGCGGCTGCCTGTTGTGGTCCACCAGCGGCCTGTGCAGCTGGTAGCTGATTCAGACAGCGAGGAGGCTGGTGTGATGCGCCAGCGGCCTGTGCAGCTGGTACCAGAGTCAGATAATGAGGAGGTTGGAGAAGGCTTGGTGCCAGAGGCAGGGATTCAGCCTGGGCCTTCAGAACCTCCAGAGGCTGCCATGAGTGACGAAGAAGAGGAGGAGTCTGTCGGCCTTCAGAACCTCCAGAGGCTGCCATGAGTGACGAAAAAGAGGAGGAGGAGTCTGTCATCAATGCACGCGTGCACAGAGCTGCCAAAAGGCAGGACTGGCACCTGAGAAGGACTACTCGGGAGTAAGGCTTGGGGCTAATTGGCCACTCCCATAGCCTATTTAAGCCAATTTGCAGGAATCAACTTCGTTCATTCCACGTCTTGTGCTTCGACACTCCTGTTTCGGCTCTTGTTTTAAAAGGCATCATTTTTCCTGCAAATTGCTTCTGGGCATTCTGCCAACCTCAGTAAGTTTGTGTGCTGTTATCAGACAGACTCTTCGTCGGACTCTTGGTTTCGTTTTGCTTGGACTATTGCCAGCTGTTAAGAAAGTAATTAACAGCTGTTGCACCGAAAAGACTGATTTATCATTTCATTGACTTTAGAATGGCTGCTAAGACAGTTCATTAGTAGTTTGTTAATAATAAAACAAGGTTTTTTTTGTTATGCTGTTGTGCTGTGGTCCGGCAGCTGGGTCAGAACACTGCCTTCCGAGCAGCTTTGCTGCGAAGGGAGGCAGAAAAGTTCGGCCAAGTCGTCTCCTCCTTCTCGGTCTTAAACGTACACACAGAGCAAACACACACACACCTCACGGCGCCAGAGGGACTCGCCCACATGCTGTCTTCTCGCAGAAGGTCCCGGCGCCATGAGATGTATGCATGTTTGCTCTGTGTGTATGTTTGAGGCCGAGAAGGGAGAGATGACTTGGCCAAACTTTTCTGCCTCCCTTCACAGCGAAGCTGCTCGGAAGGCAGCTGCCGTGGCCTGTCCCTTTAAGGTACTTCGATGCTGCCCGCCATCCAGCCCTGTACAAAGGCAGTCAAGCGGAGCCGCCGCTACCAAAGGAAAAGGTCTCAACTCTCCCGGTCCCAGTCACTCTGCACGCTGAAGCCAGGGGAGGGGGGGAATAGGGGGATCATAAAGGTACAGGCTGCAGCAGCTGCCTTCCGAGCAGCTTCACTGCGAAGGGAGGCAGGAAAAGTTTGGCCAAGTCTTCTCCTCCTTCTCGGCCTTAAATATACACACAGAGCAAACATGCACACACCTAACGGCGCCGGAGGGACTCATCCACACGCCTCTCTCGATTCTTGGGCAGGTTTTGGATTTCACTGTCCCGGCAGACCGTAAAAACTTCAGACAAATAGCTCCCTGATCCTGCACACTTGTAAACCTCTTTCCTTGCCGGTGCCCTCCTTGGTCAGCTGTGGAGAGGCTGTGTCTTCCGGGAGCAGTGAAGGCAGCGCTCTGGCAGGCTGGAGAACTGCCGGGAGGGAACAGGGCAGCCGACAGCATTTGGAAAATTGTACACACACACACACACCCCGAGGCAGCCCTTTGGCCAAGCGCCTTACCTTCGTGGGCAGAAGCAGTGAGTATCTGAGGCGGGGAGATCAGTTGGGCCACGTGGCCAGCGTGGTAGGCCGTGGTCTGGGCAAGCGAGTGAGCGAAGGAGCCAGAGAGCAGCTGGGCCGCAGGCATGACTCTAGCCACCAGCCAAGGCAGGCGAGGCGAGATAAGGAGTGACTGAGAGGGGCGGGGCCAGCCAGTGGTGGCATTTGCCAGTTCGCCGAACTGCGCATAATCTTAACTATTGGTACGAACCGGCAGCAGCCCACCTCTGGCCGCAGCAAAGGCAGGCAAGCAGGCTGGGCCACGTGACCACGTGATCAAGGCAAGGGAGCCAAAGAACAGCTGCAGCTATGCTGCGGTGTTAATCTAAGGCACCAGCCAAGGCTTGCGAGGCCAATAAGTAGTGGCGGGGCAGGGCCAGCCAGCAATTTAACAACTGGTTCGGCCGAAGTGGTGTGAACTGGTTGAATCCTACCACTGAGAAACATCCAAGTGGTACATTGAACTATAAACTAAAAGCCAAAAGTCATATATACAAGGTATAGATCTGTGAATGATGGTTATATCTCTCCTAATCTCATAAACTCACCGGCTCAAGGTTGACTCAGCCTTCCATCCTTCCGAGGTGGGTAAAATGAGGACCCAGATTGTTGGGGGCAATATGCTGACTCTGTGAACCGCTTAGAGAGGGCTGTAAAGCACTGTAAAGCGGTATATAAGTCTAAGTGCTATTGCTAGTCTAAGTGCTATAAAATGTGTCAAGAATTTCTCCAATATTTTCCAGAGAAGTTAAGGTAAAGGTAAAAGTAAAGAATTTCTACAATGTTTTCCATAGAAATTTCCCTTTAAGAGAAGGAAGATCAGGTACTTAGTTTCTTTGTTTTTCCTAACTGTTTTGATTTGGCTACTATTTTGCTTCCACAACCCATTATAGAATATTTGGTGAAGAATGTAAAGTGTTTTTTTTTCTTCTAAAGAAATAAGAAAATGAAAACTATTATAAATTTACTGAAGAAGAATAAAAGTACCATTCTGGGAACAGTAGTAGAGCTTTGGATTTCACATGTATAATTTACATATTAATATGTCCCATTTTGTTTAGTAATAGTTACTTCCATGTAAGTGCGTATAGAATGAGAGCCTAAGTAGTAGCGTTCCTGAATTATTACTAAGAAACTAATGGAATCAAATGATAATTTCAATTGTCCTGCTTTTGTCATTTTTAATTCATGGGGTGAAGCTGAAATAGTATTATTATAGTTGCTATTTTTCTAATTTTGTATATAAAGTGTCCTTATTAGCTATGACTACTAATTCTAAGTTTATTATATTTTAAATTAATGTATTCATGTTTTTGTGACTTTTTAACAGGCAATAACTTCAAACTGGCTTTGCGAAGAGAGATATTACTACAAGAAAACAACAGTAAGTGTTTTAGTTCACTATAATTTGTTTTAAAAAGATATTATGTCATTTTTGTGGTATTACTTGAATTAATTTTTAAAAGGCATTATAACTAGCTTTCTTAGCTTATCCTGTCAAACCTCTTGGTACAACTCTGCAGTTTTAAGATATGTAACTGTGTTTGTTTGTTGGTTTGTTATTTATTTATTTATTTATTTATTTATTTATTTATTTATTTATTTATTTATTTATTAAAATGCATTTTAGTCTACCCTGCCCAACTTTGAGTTATCAGCTGAGAATTATATTTAACTTAAGTATACTGTGATTGTGATGTTGTACTGGGATAGGAAAGTCAAGTTAGTTGAAGTCCTTGCTTCATTAGGTACTTCATTTGATGACTTTATGTCAATCATATTCACAGCATCGTTGTCATAGAGCTAAAAGCTTATATCCACATATCACATTGTGCTTCCAGAGGTTATAAATGTATAATATATAAATAAAAGAGGTATTTAGGGAAATGGTAAATTGCTTACAAATACAATTCTGAATGTTTGTCTTGTATGTAATTTGGCAGTCACTGAGCTCTGGGATGAAACAAATCCCTATATTGGCTGAAAAACAAACATATTAAAATCATAATTAGCTTAATAATTGCTAAAATAAAATATAGTACTGACCAAGATAAAAATTATGTTTACACTGAAATACCTTCTGCTGCAATACTGTTGACAGAAATTAAAATACTGACTTTAAGAATATATAAAAAAGGAATATATAATGGTTGTTAGAGACCCCAAGACACTCTTGTAAATACACGCCAGTTGCCAACTACCCGAATTTTGGCGACAGAGCTGCTGGGATCATCATAAATGAAAAAACCAGTCATAACTCACTTTTTTCAGTGCAATCATAATTGTTAATGGTTGTTAAATGAATGGTTATATGTCAAGGACTACCTGTGCACTACTTTTTCTCTCTTGCACTTATATACAACATAATTATACAATCATACAACAGCTTCACAATTTTCTCCTCCAAAATAATCCTAAACTGTCAGAACATACACAGTGCCAAACTGTTAAAAGGTTGCTTCTTCTTCTTCTTCTTCTTCTTCTTCGTCTTCTTTTTTAAGTTTTTATTTTTCTTTTTTCACAACCCTTCCCCTTGTGTGAACGGCGTGGTGCCGCGGTGTCTTAGCTTTTAGTACCGCTAAGGTTACAAAGCGATGTTCTTCGTATTTCGCACGCTCGACGCTTTTATCGAGTTTCGGTAATAAGACGCGGATTTTGCGGAAGCGTCATCTTTCGTTCTTTGATGATTCGATATGTCGTTTTTATCTCCTCCTCCTCCTCCTCCTCCTCCTCCTCCTCCTCCTCCTCTTCCTCTTCCTCTTCCTCTTCCTCTTCCTCTTCTTTCTTCTTTCTTCTTCCCCTTCCCCTTCTTCCCCTTCTTCCCCTTCTTCTCCTTCTTCTCCTTCTTCTCCTCCTCCTACCCCTCCTTCCCTGCCTCAAAATAACCTTACTAACAAATCAATATAACCAACCTAAACCTGTGCAAGATCAAGACATCAAACATATTTATTCATTTTCATTAGAAGTATCCTAAATAAAAAGAGTGAAAATTTAATTATGGCTTTTGTCATGTGAAGGCTGCTTTGCTCATATAAATACACTTTATAAAACATGGCTTTTAAAGGTTTTGCACTGATTTATTATCTTATATTTAAATCATATTTTCATAATATAACATATAATATAGTTAGGTATATAGAATCATATTGTTTCTTTTTGGCAGTATTACCATGTATGAATATAACCCTTTATTCTAATTTTAAAATGGCATCCGAATCATAAAATACTCAAAATTATTGCAAAAAAATGTCTTGTGCCATGGCTGTTCTTATTCCAAATCTCTATGTTTTAGATGCAGGTAACCCATAGCCCTTGAGCTCTTTTAATTAATTCATTTATCAAATTTATACCTATTGCAATCAACCAAACTTTTGTTAGTTTACAGTAATAATCACTGATGTCACATGTAATTTTTTTTACAATAATTAAGAGCATAAATTAAGCAGATCCTACTAAAATAAGAACTAAAATAAACACATAAAAAGATGAAAAGTAGTAACTAAGAATCAATCACAAGCATCCCATCAGTGACAGAAATTCTTTGAACAGTTAGATTTTCAATCATTTTCAGAAGGCTAGCAATAAAGAGGCCAGACTAATTTACAAGGGGAGACTATTCCATTATACAAGTGCTACTACTGAAAAAGCAGTGCTTCTGAATCTCAACCATGTATACTTGGTTGAAGTAGGGTATTATTTTCTCCTGGCACACATGGATTGGCTGTGTTGATTCTGGTTGGAGAAGATGGATCCTGAAAGTTCCTTGATGCTAAGTCATACAGGGTTTTGAGGGTAACAACTCTGAGCTGCATTTGGAAACCAATTTTGTTTGTGGCAAAGAATGTGTAATGGAACCTGAAAATCACCTTGGAAGACAGGGGAAACAGATACTGCTTAGGGAATGACATAAAAGGGAGAGGACTAAGTACACAACTGAGTAATTGGTAGAGAAAGAAACTAGAAAGGTTCCTCCCTAACTTATCTGGTGGTAAAAAGAGACAGTGGGAGATTTATACTTCCATTTTTTCAAAATTCTGTTAATGGAGCCTGATAATAAAGTATAATTAGTTTATCTTGCTGTGTTTCTTATTTGGTCTACTTGGAAGGCTGACATCAATCTTGCAAGTCTGAAACAGCAAATGTCCCATTGAATAGAATAGAATAGAGTTCTTTATTGGCCAAGTGTGATTGGACACACACAAGGAATCTGTCTCTGGTGCATAAGCTCTCAGTGTACATACAAGCAACAAATGATAAATCATGATCATAATCATAAAATACAATAAAATCAAAAGATAGAACACTCAGTTAGTCATAGGATACTAAATAAGCAATCAACATAAATCATAATAGGATACTAAATAAAAGCAATCAACAAATCACGAGATACAACAAGAAGTTTACAGTCATAAGAATCTAAGAAAATAGGTAATAGGACAGATGAGAAGGATAATAAAAAATCCAGCCCTACTAGGTGGTATAAGATTATAATAAGTCTGTATAAGATTATAATAGGTTTGTGCAAACCTTTAAAAGCCTTGCTTCACAGAGTGTGTTCATATGAGCAAAGCAGCCTTCATATGACAAACACCATAATTAAATTTTTACTCTTTATTTAGGGTATTTCTACAGGTGGAAAAATACATAAATAAGTTTGACGTCTTGATCTTGCATAGCTTTAGGTTGGTTTTATTGATTTATTAGTAAGGTTATTTGCACTCATTTCATTTATTTGTTCCTTGTTCACCCAGCAGGAGTGTCATATTTTTTAAAGGGAAAAATTACTTTGCATTTTATTATTGTAAATTTTTACATAACTGCAGTTTACAGGCTTATAAAATTCAGACTGGAGGTTTCATTTGACAGTATTCTAACACTGTCTGCAGTGTTTGGCATTAATTTATTTTCTTCCTTTTATCATGACATTGGTTAACAAATTGTATATCCTTTTTGCTGTGTTTTGTGTGCCTATATTTTTTGCTAAAATAAGTTGTAAAGTTGGTGCCCATCCCTTGAGAGATCTGAGAGCTGCAAAACAGGACACAAGTAGTGAAAAAGTGTGATCTTTAACTCTGGTGACAATCTGTGTTAATTCTTCTCAGATTTTTTAAATCTTTTCCCATTTTGAACTGTCATTTTTTTTGCAGTATATTGTGTGCCTTGAAATCAGCTGGTATTTTAACAAGGCATTTCTCAAGAACCTGACATTGTCAGATGATAAGTTTTGTGTCTGTCACTTTTTCAAGGTGCAAAACCAGATTCTGATTTAATAAATTGGGTTACCCTTTAACAGTTTGGCAGAAATAATGATTATTTTGGAGGAGAAAATTGAGATGTTGAAGCACACATGTATAACTATGTTTGTATGTGAGTACAAGAGAGAAAAAAGTGCATACAGGTAGTTCTCAACCTGTAATTATTTGTTTAACAACCATTTGAAGTATAACAGCACTGGAAAAAGTGACCGATCTCTGCACTCACAACTGTTCCAGCAACCTCAATGTAATGTGATCAGAATTCAGGCACTGGGTAGCTGGCATGAATTTATGACAATTGGAGTGTCCCAGGGTCACATTATCACCATCTGTGACCTTCCCAGGGTATTTCTGACAATCGCTTAACAACTGTGTCATTCACTTAATAATTGATTTGCTGAATGGTAACATTTGTAAAACTGAGCACAATTTACTTAACAACCACATCACTTAGAAGTTCCAGTCCCAATTGTGGTCATAAGTCAAGGACTACCTCTATAAATATGGAAAGAGAGAGAACATTGCTGATTTGATGAGGTCGAAGAAATAACACATTTAAATATCAAAATTTTACAAAATATTTAGCAAAATGTAATAGTTCACTTAATTATAATATAATCTCATGGTTGTGCTATTGCAATCCAGCATTTACTCATTTTGGTTTCATCACAGCTCATTTCACCACTTTTGTATTTTTATTTCCATTCACTCTGTTTTTCCTTACCTCTTTTAAATCTTCTTCCAAACAATGCTATATATCAATAAAAACTGTTTTGCTTTTACTCTGTCTTTTCGTTTTAACTCTTTCGTATTCTTTTTGCTTATTTTCTTTTCTTTGCAACTATTTTTTCTAAGTAAACATATTATATACATGTATACAGTGGTGAAATTCAAAATATTTTCCCTACCGGTTCTGTGGGCGTGGCTTGGTGGGCATGACTTGGCTTAGTGGGCATGGCTTGGTGGTCATGTGACTGGGTGGGCATGGCCTGGTGGTCTGTGACTGGGTGGTCATGGCTTGGTGGTCACACAAAATGGCCCCTGCAACAAGCAGGAACCTCACAGAGTCACAGAAAGCTCAAAAACCAACTATCACACTTCACACAAAAATAACACAAAAGCTACACAACTGACTCACACACAGTGCAAAAGCAGCTGGACTTCACACAAATTGGCCCCTGCAACAAGCAGGAACCAGAGTCAGGCATTGGTGAGGCGCTGAGCTGANAAGCGGCGAGAGCCAGAAGTAAAAAAAAAGGTTCCGACGATCGCGCAGCACAGCTGATCGTTGGAACCTTTTTTTTTACTTACGTAAAAAAAGTTATGATGATCAGCTGTGCAACAATCAGTTGTGCCGCACGATCCTCTGAACTTTTTTTTTTACTTTTTAAAGCATTTTTTACTACCGGTTCGGGCGAACCAGTAGCATTTTTACTACCGGTTCGGGTGAACCGGCCCGAACCAGTAGCATTTCACTCCTGCATGTATACAATATATGTATGTATCTGAATCTGTGTCTGTGTGTATTCCTCTTGTTCCCATTTTTCTTATATGCTTTTTTCTCACCCCAGCCTTGTTTCACTTAACACTTAAACACATACATAATTTCCACTACCATATCTCTCCCTGCTCATTCTGTCCCAACCAACATGCCCATAATATTTTATTACTTATATTTTCTCTGAATTCAGGTTGGATATTGATCTATTTTTGCTTTATAGGGGACTTGTACTTTCCCTTCCTTCAGGTATTCTACTTTCAGTCTTGTTTCTTTCATTTCTTCTTGACACTGTCAGAATGGTCTATCCCATACTCAGGACCACTTATCACTCTTGTTTGCTTTACTAATTCTATCAATGAGCACTTTTCAGTATGAACAAAATCACTGTGATAAAACATTTAGTTTTCTGTTCAGTCCTTTGCCGTGTGTTTGCTTAATTGTGGATTAAAAATAAACACACATCTAAGAAAGTATTTGTCATCATAACTCCATCTTTAGTTATTCTAAAGTCTCTAAATATCCCAAACACTTTTGCTGTGTTCCCTCATCACATTTTCCTGACCCATTCATGTCATCTGACAAAATATATTTTTCCCAAATTCCCTGAGAAGTGGTGAATCAGTTACTTAATTTTAAAGAGCTTGAGGCACTGTGAATGAGTTGCCATTTTTTGGCAAGCACACTAATGTATTCAATTTTAAATTGTTATATTTTTCACTAGCATTAATTATTCAGACCCTGGGTGTGCTTTTGTTATAACAAGAGGTGAGGTACAGAAATGTAAAAGAAATCTGGCATGAATTCTACCCAAAATGAATTTGGCGTTTTGCTTCATATGGTTGATAAATTGCTAGGTTTAAATTCCACTAGTCTTTCTCTATTCAACCTAAAAATATTTCTTAGAAAAAATAGTTGAAATAATAATATGGTAATGGACATTCCTTATTATGAAATGGAAGCATTTCCTAAACTCAAGCAATCTATATATTTATACTGTACTATTTAATAGCTAGTCTTAGAATGCTTTTGTATCTAATTGCTCCCCCTCCCCTACTTAACTGTTTAATCTGTTGCTCAGTTCAACACAACACTTTGTGCCTAGGATGAGTGGAAGATAGCATGCAATAGAGAGGTTACCTTAGATATTGTCTTATCCCCCAGAACCTCATTTTATTTTCAGTACATGTACTCAAAATTTACAAAGGGTTGCAGAGTAGTAACAAGGAAAAGTAATTAAACAAGTGGAAAATGAGTTTGCCTGCAAGCCATGCACTTTTTTTTCTTCTTGCCAGGCAAAATGGGCAAAAGTAATAAACAGCAGAATATCAGAAATTGGGTAGGTCTAACAGGGACAAGGATAAAAGTGGCTCTGGTTTCTTTTGTTTTCAATTAATGTATAATACAACTTATATGGGTATTAAGTATCAATATGGTGAGATTCAGTGCTTAGAAACTGAAAATTGAATTAGGTTTTCTTTGAAGCTGTTTCTAATTTTATCAAAGTATTGATGTGTTTTTTAAACTTGAAGTTTATGCATAAACAATTTTGCAAGCTAATTAGTAACTGTCTTACACAATGCATTCATATAAATATAAAAATTTATTATGGAATAAACATAAATAAATAATAAATAATGTAAGTATTTCACTTTTGAGGAAGTATGCAGTCATTTTTAATTCTGTAATATAGTTGTGCTGGTATTGCAGGATTGACTTCACACAGGTCTAAAATAATATATAATTCTATCTTGTTCACAATGGATTGTATCTTGATATATATTCAGAAGCATATTACAAGTAATAGTTGCTCTGCAACTTCACCATCCAGAGTAAAGATGTTACTCTTATGAATAAATGTTTCTTCTTGTCAAAATATCTTAGCTTCAATTGATTCAAGCCTATGGCAGGTTGGTTGTCAATGGCTGCATCTTTATTAGCTTCTGAATGGCTAAGACATACCTAAAAGAGAGAATATCTTATCTCTAGATCGAGTGAAGGATAATATAAATATCAGGGCACATTACAAAGGAATTTAGCAGCAGTTGCTAAATTTTGTGCTTCATACTTGCTGTTTTAGGGAGTTGCTTGGCCTTATTTCCGACTTTCTTCCGGTTTATTTGAAAACTTTGTTTTGTTTGCAACATTGCAATTGTCCAAAGCTTATTGGGAGGGTACTATGTTTTTTCATTGATGGGATCTTTTGCTTACCTTACCTGCTATTACATTCACCCAGGGTGTCATGTTTTGCTATTGGTTTATAGATAACTTCCAGAATGCAATTCCCTTTCTCCAACATTTATAGCAATGTGCAACAATAGCTACAGCTTTAAGAAAAATCTCTGGTGCAAAAAAGAAGTATATAAATGCTGATATATTTTCATTTCACCTTCATACCATTTTTAGAAAAGAAAAAAAAATATTGAGGTCAAAAAGCTTGCCATTATAGCAACCAGATTTGTTTGTTTTTATTTTTATATTTTGCAAATGACCAGAAGATTCATGCAGCAATTATTGAACATATGAAGGGATAGATGTTAATTTCCTTCTATATCCTATGAGATTAAAGAGCTTTTTATTTACTCCAGAACCAGCAGTAGATCAGGCTAGTGAGATACTAATTAGATAACTTTTGCATTCTTGTAATGGTCAGATGCCAGATGCGACTGATTGGCACACAATGTTCCCAGTATTTCAAGTGTGGTAGATATTAAAACAATCACAGGTTCAAACTGTTCTGAGAATGATTGGGTAATAGGAAATTGAACAAAAGTGCCCTATCTCTCTGTGTCAAAAAAAAGAAAAAAAATAGCAATGGAAATTTCAGTTAGATCAAAAAACCGCTGAGAGAAAGAAATGAGAATTAAGAATAAGCTTTAAAAAGGTTTGTGAATGGCTAGATCAATTTTTAGGTAGAGCAGAGTGTTAAAGTGAAAGTCCATTTATAGTCATCTTGTGAACTTTTATACATTTAAATATTGTAAAATGCTTTTGAATACAGGCAACTTACAACCATTTGTTCAGTGACTGTTTAAGTTTTGGTGGTGCTAAAGAAAGGAACTTATGACTGGCTCTGAAACTATGGCTGTTGCAGTTCTCCCACCATAATGCGATGAAAATTCAGGTACTTGGCAGTCTGTTTCACTTACAACCGCAAGAGTGCTTCAACTTCCCCCATCCCCTCCATCTATGCCTTTTTGGCCCCGGGCATTCTACACTCCTGATGCCTAGCTGACTTTCACCATCTTGTTTCTCCATCTGCTGACCAAGCATGCATGGCCTGGCCCTTTATGAAACAGCTGATGGCCACACAAGACTGACTCCAGATCACACATGGTAGCTTCCTTGCAAGACTTGGGAAAGATGGTGTCGTATGTGACCAGCAGAGGGCCAAGCCAGGCATGCCTTATCAGCAACAGGAGCAAAAACAAATGTCAGCTGAGGTGGCAGAATGCTGGCCTCAGAGCACAGGGTTACAAGACTGTTTGGGACTGGGGGGGACTGGCTGTGGCTTCCAGGGTGGCAAGTTCGTCCACATTTTGCTAAAAATCATCTCTTGGGATCTGTCTTTTTTTTTTCTTTGACAAGCATCTTCTATTTTGTTGCCTGATCTTCATTTTCTTTTCTTTTTGGTCATCCTTTTCCTCTCTGCACATTTATTTATTTATTTATTTATTTATTTATTTATTTATTTATTTATTTATTTGTCAAACATGTACAAGATAGCAGCTATAGGTATAAACATAAACATAAACAAAGTAAGTACAGATAATAGGACAGTAAGACAGGAACGGTAGGCACAAAGATGCACTTATGCACGCCCCTTACAGACCTCTTAGGAATGGGGTGAGGTCGACAGTAGACAGTCTAAGGTTAAAGTTTTGGGGGTTTGGGGAAGAAACCACAGAGTCAGGTAGTGCATTCCAGGCATTGATCACTCTGTTGCTGAAGTCGTATTTTCTGCAATCGAGTTTGGAGCGGTTTACATTAAGTTTGTATCTATTGTGTGCTTGTGTATTGTTGCGGTTGAAGCTGAAGAAGTCATTTACATGGTTGCTAGGAAAGCAATAGGTGACTTTTGCCAAATTTCTTATTTTTCACATTGGAATCAAAGATTTTTTCAATCTTTTCACGCACATGTTCATTCTTGTAACACATCAAAAGCTAAGCAGTGTTAAGCCTAATTTATACTTGGATAGTAGACCACAGCAAATTATTAAAAAATCATCTCAAATCAAAAGGCACTGCAAAACACTTATATATCAGTGCCAAAAAAAGGAAAAAATATTTCATAGATGGGCCCATGGAATTGAACTCAATTAAGAGTATATATTTTATGTTTTTAATTAGATTGAGAGGTGCATATGATTCAAGCACTACAGATAGTTAAACCACAATTTAGAATATTTTCTGACTGTTTTCATTTTGCTTACTTTTGGTTTAAAATGGATGACATGGTGAATAACAAAAATTGATCTAGCTCAATAAGGAAGAAGTAATATTCTTTAGAGCATTTCAGTGCTGCTAAAGATTTAGATATACAATTAATTTATAGGAGCATGTTATTCTGATTTATCCTGTATCTATTTCTCTTGGGTTCTTTTTAAGAGTTACAAATATACTAAATATTACACTTTTCAAAAAGTCAGATTACTAAAATGAAACTATAAAAGGTCCGTATTCTGCAGTAATGCTTGTTTGAATTCATGCTGAGGAAACAAACAGGGTGCGTTGTTCTCTTCATCCAGGAAGAAATTTGTGCTTGTTACATGTAGCCTCTAAACTTCTGTCTATTTCTTTTCCCTGAAGTGAAGTTAATATTTATCTTCAGGCTGTAGCTCACAATGATTTAACCTTGCAGACCTAGGCAGCATTTTGCTGAGAACTTAAAGGTAAACTGCCTAAAAACCAGCCTTAGTTACATGAAGACTACATGTGGCAAGCTTTTCTGAATGGTGCTCCTTATATTCATTGAATTCCCAAGTCAGTAAGACTGGATTTCTGCTGGGGTGTTAGGCAGCAATGGTTCCAAGATGATTTGTAACATTAGTTGCTCAAAATGAGGATCATCAATAGAATTAAGAATCAGGCTAAAGCAACATATTCTAGAAAGAAAAGAAAGATTTATTACTTTTTTTAAAAAAGAAAACAATGTAAGTCATAACAATGCCAATAAAAGCAGGGGCTTTAAACTTTGGAGCATTCAAGTATTAACATTCAAAAATGGCTGTTTTTTCCCATTGCCTTGAATCACGCATTTGGGGATCTCCTCCTTCCCATACAATTCTATAGAAGAGAAATTAAATTAATGTAAGCCTTACTGGAAAAAACTTCCATATAAAGAATTATCTTTCAGCTAGATGACATTTATTGATAATAAAAGGTTAGAGATTTCAGTTCTAAATTTCAGCTTTACTTGGAGAACTGAAGACATAAGGAGAAATGACTTCATGTCCCTCTAGATTGTAGATGAGGATGAAAAACGACTTCTTAGAAGTAATTTTTTTCTCTTATTTAACTTCTCTTTTCCGTTTTTCACTATTGCTAAGATGACAGATGCATTATTAAAGCAATTTTAAAGGATTAGCCAAATTATATTCTTCCCTTTAGATAATATTGATAAGATAATGTGACTTCAACTGCAATGCACCCTTAAAAAGTAGATTATCTACTTTAGAGCCGCTTTTCATTTTGAATTCATGCCTAGGCATGGGATGGAAACCACATTTGGAAAACTTGTAGATGAATTAACGAGAGTGCTCGAAAAGGACAACATAGCTTTCTGGAATCTTTCAATGTTTAAGTTGTATTTAGTAGGTCTATCACTGCATCCTTCTGGGCTACCATGGGATGCAGAATACTATAGTGTTTCTGCTTCTTTCTGAATGTGCAGCTCTAGACCTTATTTTTGGACGACAGGTCCACCTCTTGGCTAATCCAATATGAGATTCCTCCTTCTTTTTCCTACAATTCACTATTGACATGAAGCTGCTGGGAAAAATCATATGTCAGTTTAGGGTGAGGTATCATCATTATGCTGATTATAATCAGATATGTATGTCAATCCCAGGCAGGACCAATTATGTGATGGTCCTGACCTGGTGTCTGGAGGCTGTAAATTTGTATATGAAAACCCCCCAAATACCTACAATACTAAGAAACCATCTAGCATTCTGCCTACTCCAATGGTAACTCTGGATGTGTTAAAATCCATAACATAGAATTCTCCTTGATTCACAACTACGTCTAGATAGGCAGGAAGAGATCATAACTTTTTTTTTGAATGGTACCAATCCTGTGGAACTGTTTTCTATCACAGTGCCTTAATTCTTACTTTAGATAAGCAATCTAAATTGTTTAGAATGGATAAGGGGTCCTTGCAACGTATAATAGTGATGCTGATAAGATTGAAATATGAGTTTGTATAGTAAATTGATGGTTTAAAAGAATGTATTATGTTATAGTGATGTAACATTCCCAATTGTTATTTGTTCCAAATAGAAATCTGCAATGAATCTTTGTGGAATATGGTGGTATAAAATATAGGGTATCTTTTGTAAATATGTGTATTTTTCAGGATTTTTGCCTGGGAAATGATGGGTGTTAGTACATTGTTTTAATTGCTTCTACTGTGCTTTCGGAAAGTTTTGCTAGATAATGCTTGTTTGTAAATCAATGGCAATTAGCTTTATTTCTGTGGTTACAGAAATCATCAAAGGTCAGAGGTGGATTTCTCGCGGTTCGCACCGGTTCTATAGAACCAGTAGTAAACCGGTGGTGACGTCATGGAGCCGGTTCTGTTGGTGCCGGTCCGTGGATGCCACCATCTTTTTTTTGGAATTTTTTTTGGGAGGGGGGATTTTTTGGGGGGGAATTTTTTACTGGTTTTTGCTTCTGCGAATGCACAGAAGCTGAGTTTTCGGCACTGTGCATGCGCCGCCATCTTGCTTTTGGCCTTTTTTTTGCTATTTTTTGCTTCTGCGCATGCGCAGAAGCTGAGTTTTCGGCACTGCGCCTGCATGGCACGGCCATGCGGCACGCAATGCGCACACAGCCATGCAGCGCGGGATATCACCTGTCAAAGGTGATATACTCCAACTCATTGTGCAATGCCAAAAATGTAAGCTATGAATGAAATCATTGATTAGTAATGCTTGTCACATCAACAATTACCATCACTACTAATGCAGCACTATATAATAAGATGAAGTGGCTTAAAAAGCTAATGCAGTACTATCCTATATTATTGTTGGCTGTAGAATACTGTATCCACTTCTGTGCATTGGGGCTTTAAAAGGCTATTGACAAACTGGAATTATTGCCTGAAGAGGAAGAAGCTGCATGTGACGTAGCTAGAGATCAAATATTATGGAAAAAAAGTTGAAGAAATTGTTTATGCTTTCTCTAGGGGATAGCAATCTTCTACAAAATTCTCTTCTTCCTGTTCCTCTTAAGATCATATGGATTCAAAGCAGAAAAACAAAGATTTAGATCTTAAATATAAGAAAGAACTTTCAGACAGTATCAGTGAGTAGACTATGGATCTACAATAGAAAATTGTATACAGTTTAAGAATGAAGTGTATTTCCAGCAATATATTTACAAATTTCCTGATTTTGTTTTATTACTGTCATTCTGTAATAATAGCAATAAAATCAGGATAGATAATAAACAACTACTATGCTTTAGTTTTAAAATGGGCTGGGTCAGATTCAAGATAAATCATAAATATCTTGCTTCCCTTTTATGTGAAGGATTCACACTTGAATTACTGGACAGTCCAGATAACAGGGCTTAAACATGTTAACTAGAGTAACTAATTTTCAGAGGTCAGTAACCAACATTTAGGAATGTAGCAATAGGTGTTTGGTGAAATGAGTCAAACTTCTATCTATCCACATTCATTGTGCCAAATTCATTCTCATTTGTTTACAAAAATTTCACAATTTTTAAAGGAAACATCATATGACATAAAACTTGCAACCTTTCATTTTTAGGAACAGAACAAACGATATTTTCTCAGACTGATGCATACTAGACCTCACAATAACATTGTTTGCCTGCCTGCTCATTTAATCAGGACAGCTGCAGATGTTTATTCACGAAGACTTTGTTAGAACTGAATTTAAATTATAAGCATCTCTACCCTTCACTGTCATCAATCCCTACATAAAAGTGGAAAGTTTTGTCCTGGGGTATAGTTACATACTTTTATTCTTTTATTATATTTAATCATTGAAGAAAATAAATATAGAAATCTTACATTTTGTCATTCCTGTTTCCTTCGGATAGTTTATGACTTTTATCCCACATTTGTCATTACATGATCAATATAGATTTTTCAGTCACTCTTTCTCTCAAAAACATTTGCAGCTATTATGGCAATGCACTTGATTGTTATAATCATACCCCACAAAACATAGTTTTTCCTAGGCAATTTGCAGCTGTACATTAGACAATATGCTCTGTGAATTTTATTGTTTTAGGATTGCTCATCCTATCAATATGGCCATTTTGAGATATACAGCTCATATGAAGAAAAATACATGAAGAATACATTAGACAGATTCAGTAGAATTGCTAATCTTTGCTCCTGGCCAACATGCAGAGATGACTAATGACTATACATAAACAACTGATCATGCATAGTTTTACCTTCTTCAACATGTTGCATTTAGAATCAGTAGTGCAAGCCCAGTCTTTCACACAATACATAATGTATGTTTTTAAAAAGAAGAAGGATAAAATCAAAGAGACACTGAGTTACAGGATGTAAATATTGATGTGGATCTAGATTTGGCTATTTTTGTTCAACTATATTAAGCTCCTCAAAGTAAAGTGTTTTACAACTCATATGTTGTAGATCGCCAGGTGCGAAACTCTATTTGTTAGGTTGGATCTATAGCAGTGGTTCTCAACCTTTCTAATGCCGTGACCCCCGTGACCCCCCCTGCCGCCGTCACGACCCCCCCTGCCGCCACGGCCCCCTCCCTGCGCGGGATGAGGTGACAAAGGGGGCGTGGCACCAGGGGCGAAATGCTCCCGGTTTGGGCTTGCCTGCGGGTCGCTGGACAGCTGATAGCGTCGGAAGTGGGAGACTTCACCCGGACACCGCCATTTGGGTTCTTTTACCCTCTGCACATACGCAAAGCGTTCTGCGCATTCGCGGAGGGTAAAAGAACCCAAATGGCGGCGTCTGGGCGAAGTCTCCCGCTTCCAACGCAATCAGCTGTCCGGCGACCCGCAGGCACCGCCGAACCGGGAGCATTTCACCCCTGCAGTGACGGTGGCACCAAGATGGCGGACTAACGCGCACGGCGACCCCTGTGAAATGGTCATTCGACCCCCAAAGGGGTCGCGACCCACAGGTTGAGAACCGCTGATCTATAGGGTGCTGTTGGGCTGGCGATCTGCAGATACATTGGTGCTCTGCAGATCGCCAGGTGCGAAACTTGTAGCTTGGGACTATTGCAACATTAACCTTCTTGTTGCAAGTATAGGTAGTCCTTGACTTACAACAGTTCATTTAGTGACCATTCAAAGTTACAACAGCACTGAAAAAAATGTTTTTCACACTTTTAACCAGTGCAGCCTCCCCATGGGCATGTGAACAAAATTCAGACACTTGGCAACTGACTCATATTTATGACAGTTACAGTGTCCTGGGATCATGTGATCACCTTTTGTAACCTTCTGACAAACAAAGTCACTGGGGAAGCTAGATTCACTTAACAATTGTGCTACTAATTTAACACCTACATTGATTCACTTAACAATCATGGCAAGAAAGGTCATCAAATGGGGAAAGCTCACTTAACAAATTTCTCACTTAGCAACAGAAATTTTGGGCTGAAATATGCTCGTAGGATTACCTGTAACCTTCCTATCTGAGTTTCTTGAAGCCATGGCTGGGTTGGCAGTAGAGTCCCCTGGCTTATGGTCCTGGGAAGCTTCTTTGCTTTCTTTCGGTGTGAGGTCTCTGGTAATTTGTGTTCATGGCCACCGTAACAGGTCTGTCCTAGATGATCCAGGAATCAGCATGTAACAAGTTACACACTGGATTAGATCTTCATGTCAGAGCAGTGGTAATGTGATATGGCATAGAAGAGATGTCCCCTATCATTATCCAATGACTCTCTGCTGGCCCTCCATTTTCTGGAATTATCCTTCACTACAGGAAGGCTGTATTCATTCAATCAAACTGTCCCAGGTGACTGATAGACCCAATTGGATTCAGAGAAATTAAGATTATTCCCAAGGGGCTGCTGTACAGTCTGACTGAAACTCTGGTGGTTGCCTGGAATGAGAATATAACTCGGGCTTTGGGTTGGTCCTATACAGCCTTTCTTCTCTATAGGATCCTACAATTCATCTCCATTAATGGAAGGCTTGAGGAAGATTAAGCAAATGAAGAGCTACCTGGAATGCTGTTAGAGGGAGACAAATAGTGAATATGACTGACAATGGGTTAGACCACTATTAGAGACCACCTCATTGTGATAATGATAGTAAAACATTAATATTTTCCCACCCTTGTTGGGTGCCCTTATTTTGGATGACTCAAACGGTCCTGGAAAGGATGGTTTAGAGCAGTAATGGCTAACCTTTTTGTTGTTGCATGCCGAAAGCACAAGCGCAAGCGCCCACACCCATAATTCAATGTGCGCATCCCCCCCATGCACCCCGCACCCCTGAGCATGCATGCACTCCCCCGTGCTCCCCCCACCCCTTGCACATGTGCACATGACTCCCCTGTGCTCCCCTCGTGCTCCGTGTTGGGCCTAGTAGGCCTCCCTACAGCCACCTAGGAGCAAAAACAGGCCACAGAGGGCCGCACCGCACCCCCCATGCCCCATTTTGGGCCTAGTAGACCTTCCTGCAGCCCCCTGGGAGCAAAAACAGGCCACGGGGGGGCCATGCCACACACCCCTGCACCCTGTTTTGGGCCTAGTAGGCCTCCCTTCAGCCTCCTGGGAGCAAAAACGGGCCACAGGAGGGCCGCACTGCACCCTCCCGCGCCCTGTTTTGGGTCTAGTAGGCCTCCCTGCACTTATAACCCATAATGCAATGTGTGCACTCCCCCCACACTCCCCCCACCCCCTGCGCATGCGCACGCATCTCCTGCATGCGCCCCGCCCCCCACGCATGCACAGCAGAGACCCAAAAATAAGCTGGCCGGTGGGAGGCGCGCACGCATGCGCAGTGGAGCTGAGCTGGGACAACAGCTCGCGTGCTATCAGAGAGGGCTTTGTGTGCCACCTGTGGCATGTGTGCCATAGGTTTGCCATCACGGGTTTAGAGCTTCACTCACAAAGTCATTGTGAGAAATACACTTAGCATCTGGAGAATATCAGTTGGATTAGTACTAGGTTAGACTCTGCCATGGGCCAGGTCCTTTAGGGATGGAAGGAGTTTGATCTTGTTTCTGAAGAACTGAACAGGATTCTTGTGACTGATAGCTCGGCGACCTTTATTTTAGATCCACGCTCCTCCTGGTTTGCTAAGACCTCCCAGGAAGTAACAGTAATGTGTGGTTGAGTCTTGAAGGTAATAAATTTCTCTTTGAGATAGGTGTGGTTCCACTGACACTTGAGACAGTGGTTTGCTGTCTTCTCAAGAGGCTACTAATGGATACAACTATTAGAATCTCAGTTGATCCTAATCAAGTCACATACTTGCAGTGAATGTTTGGCTTAGTGTGAACTGCTGCTCCAGGAGACATTAATTATTCCATAGCTGCCCTTTGTATTATGTTGCTATCCTGGGTTGATGCTATGGCTTGGTCTGCTGTTGTGTAGAAAGTGTCACAGCCAGTTGTTTACATTCTTAGCATCCTCCAGCTTGCTCTGTGATTTCAGATGTTCTGTTTTCTATTCCTATCTTCTGGCAATGACTTCACCTTCTTCGATCTGCAGAGTCCTTTTTAAAAGTGCAATGTGCTGCAATTCCCTAGGGAAAGTCTGTAAGCAGAGTAACAGAAGGAGGTCTTTAGCTGCACACCTTTTCTTTTACAAGGCCATCTAATGTTAGTGAAAAGTATTGGCGTGCCTACATTAACCTTAAAAAGACATTTCAATAACTTGCATTACTATCTAAAAATCAGAAAATGTGAATGTGTTGTCTTACAATGAGCTTTGTAAGGTAAATGTATAGGTATGTTTCAATTTTCAGTGATAAAGTGAAAATACCATGTTTCCCCAAAAATAAGACCCAACCAGAAAATAAGCCCTGCATGATTTTTTTAGAATGCTCCTAATATAGGCCCTATCCCAAAAATAAGCCCCAGTTAAGATCGTCAGCCCTGGGGGTGGGGAATGGGCATGGCCAGCAAAGGAGGCAGCAAGTGCTACATGGGCCGACATTGTCTGACAGCAGCCGCAGCCCGCTGGCCCCTTGGCCAGCACACTCTGGGGCTGTACAGCCCATGCAGCATGCGACCTACAAGCAGCAAGCAGAGGCAGAGGCATGGGGAGCATGCGATCCGGCCCGCCAGACATGCTGTGCAGCAAGCAAAGTCAGACGGTGAGTGGGTGGCCGCAGAAGGCTCATCCCGCATGTGCGGTGCAGCTGGAGGATGACATTGAATGGCCTGATGGCGCTGCACAACCTCATCAACAAGATTGCCAACAGAGATTCCAAGAAGAAGGAGGAGCAGGAGAAGGAGGAGAATAAGGAGGAGAGGAAAGATGACAAGGAAAAGGAGAAGGAAAAAAGCGAGGCCAAGAAAAAAGAGAAGGAGAAGAAGTACTATTGGTAACCAGGTTTTCTATTTGCAAATTAAAAGCATTAGATTGAGGACTTCCGGTTGGCGTCACGTTGGAGAGGGCATGCCGATGAAAACCTCGTAAGGCTTGCTCGGCTTTTTGTATAATCGTGGCCGTGTTAGGCAAGGAACGCTCGTGAAAAGAGCACCGGTGGAGAGGGGAAGCCTCGGAGCCCCAGAGGGAGAAAGGCGATCTCCTGCACGGGCGAGAGGCGCCTTCAGATCGTGGGCGAAAGGGACCGGCCTGTTAATGGCCGGTCGGAAGACGTGACAGCCAGCTGTTTTAGAAGGAAGCGGAGAAGAATTAGCAGCAAACGTATTTGAACTGGGAGAAAAGAAAAGGAGACCTGTTTGGTGAGAAAATAGCCTGAAGGAATGTAAGCACGAAAGCGAAAGCGGGTGCGGACTGAGGAAGCGGCGAATGTAAATCAGAGAAGAAGGAGGGGAAGAAAGAGTTTTAAAGACGTGACAGCCAGCTGTTTTAGAAGGAAGCGGAGAAGAATTAGCAGCAAACGTATTTGAACTGGGAGAAAAGAAAAGGAGACCTGTTTGGTGAGAAAATAGCCTGAAGGAATGTAAGCACGAAAGCGAAAGCGGGTGCGGACTGAGGAAGCGGCGAATGTAAATCAGAGAAGAAAGAGGTGAAGTAAGTGTTGTGAACTGATTGGAGAAGTGTACGAAGAGAGCCGAGAAAGGGCTGTTTGAACTTTCTGCAGTTGGAGAAACGGAGAAAAAGAAGGTTTCTTTTAAGAGCGGTGACTTGCAGAGGAATAGAAG
>QLTV01004297.1:2014075-2024150 GCA_003457575.1 Thermophis baileyi | reverse complement strand
ATACACAATGCTGGAAGTCACCTTCTGAGCATCATCAGAAAAAAAAACAAAAAAATTCGGAAAAAAATAAAAAAAAAAGATGGCAGCCCCCACGGACCGGCAACCACCGATCCGGTTCTGATGACATCACTAGCGGGTCGCCCCCGGTTCGGGCGAACCGGTCCGAACCGGTAGGAACCCACCCCTACTCTGGCTACAGAACCTTTATGTAGATGCAAAAATTCTGAAATCTGCTCAGTCTTCTATACTTCTCAGTATACAAATAAGGATATCTTCAAACTTCAGCATCTAAAGCCATATTAATGTGGATTTTTTTTCTCCAGGAACAATGTGCAAAGCGTGAGACAATTGCCAACTATACAATATTGTAAGTTAAGACTGATATGATATATCTCATGTTTGAAACAAATGATATAAAATGGGCTGAAAATATCAATATGTAGGCTACCAGAATGCAATAATGTTATACAAAGAAGATCAAGACCTATTTATTATCATTTTGAAATATAGTACACAGTATAATAAACTGAGATGATAAGAAAACAAAATCCATTTTAATGTTAGAAAAAAACTTCTTGAGAGTTGGGTAGTGGCACTCAAAGGTATTTATGGCTTTTCCTTTGCTAGATGTGTTAAAGCAAAGGCTGGACAATCATCAGTCATGAATTGTATACTGAGCAGTCAGTTGGATTCATCACTATGACTAGGGTTCTGGAAATACAGAAACTTTTAGTAAATTGTTAATGCTAAAATTTACGCTTTTATTATGATGCCGTTATTTTAAAAAAATATAACATACCATAATGCCAATGATTTTCTGCATTTCAAATTACTGAAAATGCTTCATTGTGATATATTCAATGCTTAATATTTCTTTCTTACTGACTTTGGCTTTTGTTTTTATATGTTTTTCTTTTTGGATTTTTTTGCCTTGTAATTTCAAGACAAGTGGAGTAATATTGCCCCCAGCAGGGAATTTGCTGAATGGAAATTCAGTTTCTCTTTTTGTTTTCATGTATAAAGTTAGTGCTTTTTGGAATAAACTGAAACTTCAAAATGACTACAGTCTATATTATTTATATATTATTAAATTTATTTTCTATAATTTAATATTCTTTTTCAGAAAGTATCCTTTTTTATCGAGGAAGCTTCAATTGGCAGTTAGAGAGGACAGTTGAATTTCTATTTATATAAAAAGAAATAATCTGTTGTCTACTACAAAATTGCATTATGCATACTTTATACCTCTTCTAAGTTGAAGGTATTACTGTCCATTCGTTCCTTCTACTGTAGAAAGACACTGCTAGAAATAACAAGCAAAATATAGTTTATTGTTATTCTAAATAAACATTTTAGGGAATCCTGTGGTAAAAATAAGAACAAATTATACTGGTAAAAATGAGGGCAGTGTGTGAAGCATGTAGTTTAAATCAATAAGTTTAGATGTTTTGATTCTATTTGATGTTTTGATTCTATTGGTGTTTTTTCTAGGGGAAAAATGTGAATTAAACTAATAGTTGGAGATATAATACAGTACAGTACTTACGGCCACAATTGAGTGCAAACTTTCTGTTGCTAAGCGAGACAGTTGTTAAGTGAGTTTTGGCACATTTTATGGCCTTTTTTGCCACAGTTGTTAAGTGAATCACTGCAGTTGTTAAGATACTAACACGGTTGTTAAGTAAATCTGGCTTCCCGGTTGACTTTGCTTGTCAGAAGGTCACAAAAGGGAGTCACATGACCCCGGACACTGCAATCATCATAAATATGAGTCAAGCATCTGAATTTTGATCATGTGACCATCGATATGCTGCAACAGTTATAAGTATGAAAAACTGTCATAAGTCACTTTTTTCAGTTTGAATGGCCACTAAACAAATTGTTGTAAGTTGAGGACTTCCTGTACCTGTACCCTAAATGCCACATTGGTTCATACAGTCTTGTATTATGTTATGTTTTGTCTTTTGGACAAAATTTCTCATAATAATTTTGATTTGGAAAATTCACTGATTTTTGAATGACTATCATTCTTCTGAGTTACATAAAAATAGTTTGGAAACTAAGGAAAAGATAGAGATGGATACTGATGTTATTCTAAAAGCATAGACTAGTTGGAAAGATACTTATACTCCATCAATTATACAGTGATGTGATAAACTTATTTCTTTAAGCTGTTTATTGCCAGAAGTTTCAGTTAGAAATATTGAATACATTTGAATTTGTATGACATATTTTATCTTCTAACTATTAAGCTATTTAAAATGCATATATTTAACTTAGTAAATTTACATACATTTATATATTGAAAGACAGATAAATGAGGAATACCTAAAATAGTCAATTAATACCTTGTTGCATTTATAGGTAAAATCAGATGAGATTAGTATCAATGGGATGTAAATTGCCATGATTTTTTTTCTTTGCTGCCATATATGTAAAAAATAAATTAACACATTTGTACTGTCTTGATTATAGGAATATGAATTAGTATGACAGATTGAACTGTTCGTGTAGTCAGATGGTAGATTTCAAAATTATTTTGTGATACAGAATAAGTTGCTAGTGTAATTTAAGCTTTACAAAATTGCATGTTTAAATGCTTAATTAAACTTAATTTGAACTTAAATGAGCCCAAATAATGAACATATTTTCAAATAATTCAGAGATAGACGATATACTCTGCATGCAGATCTTAGATTTAGATTTGGACATTTCCAAGTGAGTTTGAAAAAAAATCCTGTAATTGTTGGAGAGTTGTTGCCAATCAATCCTAAGTAGTTAATTTTTCATTCCATTTTTTTCCAGATATAAAACAAAAAAAGAAAATGTGGTGATGGAAAAATGTCACCGAGAAGGTTTTGTCATGGCTAAATTAATAGTTGAATAAGCTGATGAAAAGAAAAATAATTCCAAAATCTATATTCTAAACAAAAATACAGTACAATGGAAATTAAATTCCTTCAGAATCTCATTAGGGGTTCCTTTATGAAATAGAGTTAAGAATGTCAACTCCATCTACATGTTGAGCTTTTTCTGATTTTATAGGCTTCCAAATTAATGAGAACTTTCTCTTTGTGAGGGAACAAGGGCAGATTAGCAAAATTTAAACCTTAATTACATACTGCAAATACTATTACTAATTACCTCAGACTTCAGGATACAAATATACTATATAAGTAAGGGATTTATGCTATGACATCACCATACATGTCCTCATTTTGATATAATATCAATTTGCTGCAATGACCATATTTTTATGGAAACACTTCACTGTATTCTATTGCCTTTCATTACATAAAATGAATGTGATGACATAAATAGTAGTGCTGGATTTTTACTTCCATATTCCTAATATCATAGATATTAGCATGGGACTAAACGCAGTTGTAGCAAGAATTCTATGTTCCATATATTTTATTATTCTGCTCTTTTCATATAATTGTTTTTAACTCAGTATAAAAATATTATTCAGAATTTCTCTTGCTATTAATTAGAAAGTCCTCATGTTTTCCTTAAACTGTATTCTAAAATCTATCCAACCATCTACCCATCCATTCATTCATTTAGCAATTTGCTCATAAAGCACCAATTTCCAAGGATTCAGAAAAATTTATAAAGAAAATAGATACTAAAAAAAACATTAACTAACCAAGGCAGTCTAGGTTCATGCTGTGTATCAGAGACAGGAACAATACAATACAAATACAAAAGGTATTTAAAAACATTTTCATGTTGTTATATTTATATAGTATTTGGGGATTTCAAAATAATGTTTCAGGGTTTCATTTCTACAGTTCAGCCTCAAGGAATTAAATTTGTTTACATAAGGTTGAATTTTATGTAAGGATGATATTATAAACAGTATTGTTGTGAAGTCATAATGTTCAAGTTAAACATTCATTTTTTTAAAAAAGGCTATATCGTTCATACTATTTTAATATTTACAGTTACTAGCATATTTTCTGTAAGGTGAATCAAACATATGAGCAAACTTCAATGCTACATATAGTATATAGCAAAAGGTCCCTGAAGGAGTCAAAGGTAAGCAAAGGGACATTAAAATGTATAGAATTTAAATGTCAGGGCCAGATTCATTAATGTTTTATGTACTTTTTATGCCTTCGCTGAGCTTGAAAACATGGAAATTGAGAACTAAATGCAATTTATTTTCAAGGGTTTTCTTCACATTTCTGTAAAGAAATACACAATTTTTATCCATGCCTGCAGTATCATAAATTTACAAACTCTTTGATTATCCCTTATATTTTTGTTATATGAAACCTAAGATTGTTAACACAATATAGTTGCTATATTCAATGCTAACGTAACTATATTTTTGCACAATAAATTGCCTTCCTGTCTCTCAGCCAGGAATTTTGATAACTGAAACTGCTTATCCAGAAATCAGTCTATCTGATTTGTTAAAAATCATCCAGACTTTTCAGCTGCTAGGAAAGTATCAAGAATACTATTAAATTACTCATATAATTGTTTACTATTTTTAAATCTGATATCATAAACAGCAAAGTTAATATGTCTGAATATATATATAGCATTTAACTTCCATTTTGATTAACAGCCTGTCCACCCAAGACAGGAACTGCTTGATTTTCAGGAATATCTCAAGTTAAAAGGCATGACACTGATCTCAATGCAAACTGGACTGATCTGACATGGTTTTAATTCACTAGAGATGAGATATGCTTTCTCTAATTTTCTAGTGTCTCTGGTTCAAATTCTTCCTTCAATATGGTATTTGAGAACTTGGTTCAACATTTAGTGAAAAGGGCATTGAAAAAAAGGGAATTGAAAAAAATGAAAAAAAAAAAAAAAAAAAAAAAAAGGAGATATTCTGGCAATTGCTTGTGTAGCACCTGAGTAAGGAATAGGGGTACTGAGTCATTATATTGAATTTAGAAATCAATAGTTCATCTTCAAATCAATGGTTCTAAAATCTATCCTCATCCAGGAGCAATGTTCTACTTTATGAAAATACACCATATTGAACATTACAATTGGATTGTTATATCTGCCCAGAGTTGCTTTCCATGAGCTAGGCTGCAGCACAAATTTGATGAACAATATCTGAACTGTTTGCATTTTAAAAAGTATATTAGGTGATATCTAGAAACCTCTTTTCTATTACAAGATACATCTGCAGTTGCAGAATGCTTTGTTCTGGAAATGTCCTTCAGAAATTTTTATATAAGAAGTCAGAATATTCTATTTACTAAAGTTTTCAAATTCATTTAATTTTCCTATTTCCTTAATCATAGACTGATGAATTGTTTAGTGCTTTTCATTTTTCCATTTGTGAAATCAAAGAAAAGTTATGTAATATTGTAACACACACACACACACACACACACACACAAACACACAAAGAACTTTCCTGATGTACTCAACCAGTCCAACAATTTATTCCCAATAGCGCTTCGGTTTTCATAAGCTGAACACAATATTGTTTTAAATTTGTAGTTAATGTTTAGCACCATTTACTTCTGAACATTAAGGTTAAATTTTCCTTCATGGTTAAATAAAAATAGACATTTGTCTTTCATTAATTTGTCTCATGTTAATCTAATATGGAGGCCATCAAAAAGTTCTGCTTAACAAATGTAAAATATATATGTAACAAACGAATGGAATGGAATGGAATGGAATGGAATGGAATGGAATGGAATGGAATAGAATAGAATTCTTTATTGGCCAAGTATGATTGGAGGAGACAAGGAATTTGTCTCAGGTGTATAAGCTCTCAGTACTAGGATATTAAATAAAACAATTAATATAAATTGTAAGTTACAAGCAACAAAGTTATAGTCATAAGAGGATAAGGAAATAGGTAATAGAAAAGATGAGAAGGATAATAGTAATACAGCCGTACTAGATAGTTTGACAGTGTTGTGGGAATTAATTGTTTATCAGAGTGATGGCATGGGGGGAAAAACTGTATCTAGTTGTTTTGGTGTGCAATGCCCAATAGTGTCATCTTGAGGGAAGAAGTTGAAACGGTTTATGTCCAGGATGTGAGGGGTCTGTAGATATTTTCAAAGTTGTGCAGTATACAGGTCCTCAATGGAAGGTAGGCTGGTAGCAATTGTTTTTTCTGCAGTTCTAATTATCCATTGAAGTCTGTGTCTGTCTTGTTTGATTGCAGTGCCAAAACCAGACAGTTAGTTGCATAAAAATATTGCAACAGATTTAGTGTTCCAAGCACATTGAAAGTATATTATAATTTATTTAAACTTTTTTTAAAAAAAAATGGAAATAGGACCATGCTGCCAAATACTGATGATTTGTTAACAAATTTCACTTGTGTGTTTTGGAGAGTGTGCTCTTGAACCAAAATAAACTTGACTTATTAAGTTATCAATTCTTACTTTAAATTACATATAATTCGATAGGTTTGCTACCATATGTCCAAACATTTGTTATTAATGCTACCATTTTCTATTATTTTTTCAAATGCTACATATAATCAAATGGATCAGTCATATCTATTATTTGTTTATAATAATTTATTCCTAATAGCAACATTATATGACCCCTTTGATGAAAAGGAGTTGAGTCTTTATTTTTATATTACTTTCTCTCCGTTTTTCAAAAATCTGTACAATTCTGGTTTAAGATGTATCGTCATTTTTCTTCTTATTTAGAAAAGCAGTACTTGATTTCTAAGCTGGTAGTCCTAAACATACATTACAATCATTTGTATTTGCTCCCTCATATTTGAAAGATTCTTTTCAGAAATAACCAAACACTATTATTGTCTTGCATATATTCTTATGCCTTTCATGCGTGTTCGTTTTAAATTACTTGTGTAGGATATCACCACAGATGCATAAAGATGTATTAGCTTTTTCTCATTTGGTGTCTTTCATAACAGTGGTGATTTCACTGATTAAGAGATTAGTCTGTAGGAAGACTACATTTGAATGTGAATGGACTCAGAGTGCTCAGTGGTACCCAAGTGGGATATTTTCCACATGATGGAGGTGGCTCTAATTATTTGTACTTATTTTGATTGCTGTATTATGTTTTACCCTTTGGATTATCATCTTATTATCATAAAATGTGCTGCTATGGTAGAAAAAAATGTTATATTATGCTATGGAGAATACTCAGAAATGTTCTTTACAAACATAAAATAGTTTCAAAGGAAACAGCAAGATACAAAAATAATTTGAAAGGATGGAATGATTCATATTTGTATTTTTAAATGAAGTGAAAAGCATTTGTTGCTGCAAATGTTCAACTAATACAATACAATGTCTTCACGCTGACTGCAGATTTCATTTAGTGATTCTCTGATAACTTGACTTCAGTACTTGAACTCTATTAATTATATCTTCTGCTTTGCTTCATTTTTACCATAATCTCATATCAAATTTTCTTTGTTTCTTCTGTACACAGTTTCAACAAACCAACATGCCCAGCAATTCTATAACTGTTGATAAAATAATAACCTCAGCAGTGGTTGTGAAAGTGCCGTAACATTTACTTAGAGGAACATTTTTATTGCATCTGCTTCTGCAAATCAGTCTTCCTTGTCTAATAGTGTACAGCAGAAGAAAAGATATCATGATATTTGTTTTATATATACATAATACATTTTATACATATTTGCTTTAAAAAGAATTTTAATAATTTTAATTTCTTTTACTTTATATGGTGTTATTTATTTACTAAAATATTCATAGCAGTTTTTATTTTTTGGATTTGTACTTGTGTACTCTGGCATATTTCAGAAGCACATTGTCCAAGCAGCCAGCTACAAAACCAACTACAAATGCTTTGATGAAAAGAGTAAATAGAGTTGGACATCTTAAGATTATTTAGGGCACCCAATTTCATGTAACTTGATATATAAAATCAGAGATTAACAAATGGGGCAAAATGGTATTTTCCAGCATTCTAGAGCATAATTAAAGAATCAAATGAAAATTCTGGCATTGGACTTACCTGGAAATCACCCTGTGCTTTTCTCTGGAGCCAACTAGGTAAATAAAGATAGAGCTCTTGCAATACTGTCTGTGTGGTGGTGTTTTGGGTTTTTTTTTAGCCATCCATTATGCTTTTACAGAAACCTGTCATGATTGATAGTACCAAATGTCTCTGAGAAACCTAGATTAGATCAACAGATCATAGTTTTCATGCCATTGTATCCAGGGACATCCTGCAAAAGAGAAAATATATGTGATGATTTAAACATATTTTGTACAATTGTGACAAAGTATAACACCTGTTGTTTAACTCAGAATTGCTGTCATTACTTCTCCTGTCCAAAGAATACAATTCTCATTTTTGGATTAAGAGAAATATGAAATGTAGTCATAGTGAGTAGTATATAGCAGCCATAAGAGGATATTAATTAGCTAATAATGTGATTCAACTAATGGGAAAATAACTTTTTTGTTATTATTTTTGGAAAAATAAATAAAACTATTCAGAAATTTTCATTGACTAGCACTGATGTATTTGGATAACAAATACATTTGATGGAACGATATCCTTTTTTTCTTGATGGGACTGAAGATGGCAATATACAATTACTCAGACATTCACATGAGCAGTGTCAAATCAGAAGATATGGAAAGAATTATGATTTCTCTACTATATATGATGCATCCTGCTTGCAGCTTCTGCCAGGTAAGGACTGGAGTATTGTGTTCAGACATGGAATATCCATCTTAGCCAATTTGGTTTGCGCCTCAATATCAAGAAGATTGAATATCTAGAGACCAGCCTAGTACCTTCACTATCAAAGATAGTAAGCAGCAAAGATCTAGTGAAGACAAACACCTTCCATTATTAGTATATCATCTGCAAAGTGACAGCAGCATTAATGGGGAAGTGTGTGAGAAGGGAAATGCAACATAGCTGTGGTGGAAGATTAATGGAATGTTCTGAACAAGGAACAAGCCAATTTGCTTAAAATCAAGTATAGAATTATGGTTTGCCCAATAGCCTTGTATGGCACTGAATGTTGACCAACCACCTAAAGTGCTGAATGCCATGAAGATGCATATGCTTGATTGGTCATTATGCATATCCTTTCCTGACCATGTCAGCAATGATACAGCTCAGCAGCAGATAAGCATTGTACAGAGAAATAGAGAAATTGTCGGAAAAACATCTACAGTGTTTTTTTAAACATACCAGCCAGAACCCCACACAATACAGGTTTTACTGGTTTTAATACAGGTTTTACTGGTGATACCTACGAGCAAATTAGAAGTATGTGTGTGTGTGTGTGTATGTATGTACCGGTATATGTATATGTATATGTATATGTAGATGTATATGTATATGTATATGTATATGTATATGTATATGTATATGTATATCTATATCTATATCTATATCTATATCTATATCTATATCTGTATGGAAGTGGGAGGAAATTACTCACTAAGGTATATCATTCTAGATGATCCCTTTCCAACCTTGACCACTGAGGTGGCAATGATTTGGATATGACATTTTACAATATTTATTATGATCTTATTTATTCTATGAAGGAAAAAAACTTGTATTAAATCCATTAGCTACATATGGGTTGTGATCTTGGTTTGAATATATGCTTGAATAAGGTTTAAACGCCTTTCCTTTGGACATTTTCTAAATATTCTGAACATATCCTACACTGCAAAAACATATGGACTACACAACTCGATCAGGGTAAAGCAATAGACGCAATTTACATAGACTTTTGTAAAGCCTTTGATTCAGTGGTACACGACAAACTACTTCTGAAACTAAAATCTTATGGCATCTCTGGACCCCTACATGATTGGATAACTGCATTCCTGTCAAACAGACAACAAGTGGTTAAAATAGAGAGTTCTCTATCAAATCCTGCACCTGTCAATAGTGGTGTCCCTCAAGGCAGCGTTCTAGGACCAACACTCTTCATACTTTACATAAATGACCTTTGTGATCACATTATAAGCAACTGCGTTCTCTTCGCCAACGATGTCAAACTATTTAACACCACAGAGAATGCTACTACCCTTCAGAAAGAACTTGACTATGTATAAGAATGGTCAAACAAGTGGCAAATTCAAATATC
>QLTV01004297.1:1990911-2008106 GCA_003457575.1 Thermophis baileyi | reverse complement strand
AAAACATACAAATAAAAGAGAAAACATCAAAAAACAGATATATATATATATATATATAGATAGATAGATAGATATAGATATAGATATAGATATAGATATAGATATAGATATAGATATAGATATAGATATAGATGATATATATATATAGATATATATATATAATTTAGAACTCCTTGTTTTAGGTTTGCAGGCTCAGTCCACAGCTTCAAAAAAGAAAAATCTATGCTGTATTTGATACCCTGTATAGGGAGCCTTTTAAGTTTTTATTGTCTGAATATCACTTCTTCAATTTTTCAAGATCTTTTTCAGGATTATTAATATGAACAAAATTTCCTTTGTATTGTCTTTTCTGTACATACAGTACTGTATTTAAATTATTGTGCCACTAAGCAGAATAGTTCTATGCAATCCTGGTTTCAGATGTAATATCTTTGTCAGTGGCAGTGTGCGCTAACAGTTTGGAATATAAGTAGTTTGGAAAGGGTTGTTGCCTATGTCTAATTGAAGGATTCTCAGAGACATCTGTTTAATCAACTGTCAAGTTTTCTTGACTAGATAGATCTTTGTTATTATCCAGTAACAGGAGTTTTGTGTTCTTCTTAATAAGGATTTATTTTCATCCCAGAAATAGTTTCTGTCATTATAGGGGAGTCATCATTTGGAATGTCAAATCTATGGATTTTCATCTAATATAACTTTGGTAGGAATAGATGCTAGGACTTCTGCATGATCTAATCCAGTTAGTTGTAACAGATGCATACAGCATATTCCAGTCATACACAATAATGCATGCCTGAATTGTAGCCCATTTGGGTATATGAGTCTCATGTTCTTTGCTAACTCATTGTGGCATCTGTCATCATCTTGGGTACATGGCTTTATTAATTTCCTCTGTCAAGTGTCACAGTAGTATGTTGATTCCTACACCTTTTTCTATCTCTGTATGTATATATACAGTATGTGTGTGTTGATGAATAGTGTAAACTATAGCAATTCTGTGATGAAAGTCTAACTTCATACCTCCTATGATGTTTAAAACACAAGTGCAAACTGAACAAGTAAGTATTGTGTAACTTTTGGCCTCTCACAGTGTCCTTTTTGAAAACCATGTAAAAATCAGGAGCTGTTTATTTTAGCACTTCACTCATATCATTGATAACTTACAATTCTTCAAGGTGATTGCAACATGTATTGAAACAAATTTTGAAAGCCATTGGCTGTATCATGAAAGGAAATGTATATTTGCCATTGGCACATCTTTAGAATTAGGCTAGCATGTCAGAAAGCATCCATCTGTGGGAAAACCATATTTACTTCCATGAGATTGACTTATCAATGTTTCTTTGGAATTTCAAAGAGGGCATGCTAAGCTAAGGTACTAGTTGATCTTTTACTGAATAAAAATTGAGTTGTATCAAGAATGGGCATTTGGGGAATTCTGAGGAATGCAGTTGAACATGGATTAATTTAACTGTCACTTTGAGAAAGAGTGATAACAGTTGTTTCTTTCCCAGAAGGAGCTTTTAAGTGATATATGACTTGCTTTATGTTTTTTTTAAACATACATGATTGGGTAAGTGGTAAGTATTAAGAATAAGATGTGAATTAGGTTACTTCTTACATTTTAGGAAAAGCAAAAAGCATTTTAATCATTTTGATAACTCAGGCTAAATTTCGCAGTTTCCCTTTCTTTCTATCCCAACTCAAAGAGTTGTATACCACAAAATAATTGTTCAAAAATTTCAGCTGGGATATGGTAATCCATGTTTCATATACTTGGTACAACATGAGTAGCAATGTTTTCAATTTACCTGTAGTTCGTTTGTGTGTAATACCGGTACTATGATCCTAGAAAATGGACTACATCATATACATATTCATATGGAATATACAGATACACTGTATAAATACTCAATGTTATAGCTAGGGAAAGTGATAGAAAACGTGTACTTGATTAAGTGCTATTGCAAATCACTTATTTGATAAAGTTGGCATCAAAAAAGTGCATAAAAGTATGCATTAGATCAAATTCATTTTTTAAAAAAATACTTAATATAAAATGTGATGGTATTAAGTCCGAGGTTCTGAAGGGGTCACTGCTAAATTAAGAAACTTACTTAATATCTGTGTAGATGAGCAGGGGTGGGTTCTGACATACCTTGCTGCCGGTTCGCTTCCTCCCGTGCCACATGGGTGTGGGCGCGCAGTGCTGAAAATCCAGCTTCTGCACGTGCGCAGAAGTGAAAAACAAGATGGCAGCACCTATGGCGCCGCCGAGAGAGCCGGTTCGGGGGCGTGTCCAGCTGGCCATCGCTGCCGGTTTGGCGAGTGGGGGAAAATTCCCGCTACCGGTTCTAAAGAACCGGTCCGAACCGGCAGAAACCCACCTCTGTAGATGAGGTGTGTCTGTATCTCTCTGTCTCTGTCTCTCTTTGTTTCTCTCTCTCTGGAAGGAGAATTAAATTAATGTGTGACAAAATCAAAATTGTTTCAAAAAAGTAATGATTTTAAGTTCAAGTTACTTACATTCTAGTATGACTCTGCTGACTACAGGTCTGTAGTTCCCAATGTGCTTGCCTAAAGTCAATTAAGTCCTTGGACCAAAATCATTTTTCAACCCTTAATCTCATCCAGTGTACTTTACCAACTCTAGTAAGTGCAATAAGGATTTCAATTATTTTTCTTTCTGTTTTATTTTCTGACCTTGTTTTTTTAATAGCAGAGTAATTAAGTAGATATTTGTTAGGATGAAAATAGAAAGTGTTCTCAAAACTTATTACAGTGCTGAAGTTTTGATTGCAGTCTAATCCCTTTTAGAAAAAAAAACCCTAAAACAAATTAAACCTATTAAAGATAATAGCTCTTAGTTAACTATCTTTGTTTTATATGTTAGTAATTTCATACAGGATAATTATGTTATAGATAATCATAGAATACTGCATACTTTTATTAGAGAAGGAAACATAGCAAAAAGACAAACATATTTTCTAACGTAACAAGCAATGGTTACTATGATGAAATTTCAAATTTCAAATTTGTTTCAAAAAGAGTTCAATTTTTCCTGTCACAAAATGTCATTGTGTTATTGCCGAGCTGCGGCCACCTCAGATTACAAGAACTTCATTATTTAAGACCTTCTAGGTACTGTATTTTCACCTTCAAATGAACCAGTCTTAAAAAATCCTATTTTCCATTTCACTGGAGGAGGAGCTTTTAGCAATGCAATCTTATTTTTGCTTATAAATTTGCAGGTCACCTTATTTTGTAATTGTTTGCATTGTTTTCACTCAAATAATTTACTTACAATTAGGTTTCCAAATATTTTCTGAAGGGGGGGAAAAGGTATCTACTGACCAATGATTTTCATCTCAGTATGATTTTTATGTGAATTCGTGTTTCAGAAACTCATTTCTAGCTACTCTAGTCTGTTTTGGAGTGATCACATCTGACATTTGTTTTTAGATAAATGTTGCAGTACTATAATGCACTGAAAACATACCACATGGAAAATACCACATGGAAAACAGAACCGCCATGAGACATAAATCAGCCAGTGTGACCCTTAGGCAAGTAATGAATGAAAAAAATGATCTGTTGTGGCAGCTATATGCCCATGCTTAGTTTAATGTAGTCATATACTACTAGTATGTATCCTACTAGCACAATAAAGACAGTAGTTCTAAGTGCATGTGTTTCATGTACAACTATAACCAACTGAATTCATTATTGAAAAATTAAGACTGATTACGGTGACACATATTTAGTTGTATTTGGACTGCAGTACTATAGTGTTTTCTGCTTGTGGGTACTAGTAAAAAATATTTAAAAATAGTCATTGGTTCATATCATAGCAGCCAGAAGGTTGGTGAGTGCAGGCAGAATCATGTTTTAGTAGTCTTTCACGGCTTATACTGAATGCAATTTTTTTCTCAGGCAAAATTCAAAGGTCATTGATGACTTTGAAAGTGCTAAAGGATTAAGACAATGATTTCTTGAGGACTTTACTCCCATGCTTGCCTGCCTTTTCCCTAAAATCTGATAAAGGTGTTTTTTCTGTATATTCCAACTGTGAAGGAATCCTAATAAGCTGATAAGGACCTTCTTACTGACAAATCTATGGATTTTTTTTTCTTTTTGTGGTGTTTCATTGAACAGGCAGCATCCATTTCAGAAGACTGTATACATTTTTGAAGATATTATGCTCTTTTCCTGTCTGCTTGATAAACTTTGTGAGATTTTTTTATTTTTTTATTTTATACTTGCTCTTTTCTGCCCCATGCACTATTCTGTAAGTTACTCACATTTTTTCATTTTCTTTTCATGTTACTTGAATTCATATTATTTATTATTCATTTTTTATTCATATTATACTCATATTATTATCAGGATAACACTGCCAGTCAATGTAAGATATTTCATGACTTGTAAGCGACATTACTTTTTCTGTAATATGGAAGAACAAATATTCAGTCCCCATTTATCCATTTATTTCTTGGTTCCAATTTATACTGAATTACTTCCCTAGCAAAATCAAAAGAAGTTTACAACAATATTAGATATAACAGTTTGAATGTATGTTTAAGTTTTCAGAGTTTTTGTGATAGGTTTATCTTTGCTAGACAACATAAATGTTTTTCAGATCTATTAAAATATTTATTATGTTTCATTTTTTGGGTTAACAGCTATTGTCAATAGATTCTTAAAAAGATGAAGTAATGATTATAAGCAGCTGTGGCTAATAATTATTACCCACAGCTGCCAGAAATGCTGGCTGCCAAATGTTATCATTAATTGACAGATATCATCCATTTGCTCTACTTTTAAACCTTCTTTGCACATCTCATTGACCATTGTAAGAGACAAAACATTTACTTTAACACTAATTACTTTATTGTTGTTGTGAGTTACAAAATCCTAAAAGCAGATGGTATGAAGTTCTACTCCATTACAGGAGAGCATTTCAAATACATTGGCTGAAACCAACAAGAGACTCCTAATTAGAATAGACTGTGCAGATTAGTCAGGCTGTGAAAGTGAAAGTGGGATATATCAGGGTATCTGTTGTTATACTCTCTTTAGAGGAAAAAAGAGAAAAGAAATTTACAATCAGAAACATAGAAAATGTTAAGCTCCCATTTTATATACCCTGTTTCCCCCAAAATAAGACATCCCCTGATAATAAGCCCAATCGGGCTTTTGAGTGCATGGCAGTAAGGCCAAGCACTTATTACAGGGTTCAAAAAAATATAAGACAGGGTCTTATTTTTGGGGAAACACGGTATATAGCTGGAAAAACTTGGTAAATGTTCTTATGGTTTAAGAAGTACCATTACTGGAATGTAATAGTTTTATTTGGTCTAGAAGAGCCTAAATAATTTTTGAACTCTTTATTAGCTGCTCCAGCCATCCTAAGAATTTGATTACATTTTTTGACATTTTGGACAAACATTGAATTTATTAAATTAATAATATAGGTTTCAAAAAAAGGGGGAGGGGAAGAGATAATGCAGAAGCCAGGAAAACCCCAAAAGAAGATAATACATTGCATAATGTTTCATATATTCTAGTTCAAAACCATTAATAGTTTACAGTCCAAAAGAACTGATTATACCAAATGTATCTTGTATTCCATTCAGCTGCAAAATGATTGTTTTATATGCATTATTTAAGATAATACTTTTTACAAACTTATTTTAGTCTCAGTCAAAAATTCTACTTATTCTGTATTGAACAAAAAGATAACTGACATACTTTAAACAAATGAGATGATACTAGCCTTTCAAGGTGCCTTTTATTCACACATTGGTGATTCCTCCATTTCTATACCTCTCTGTGCCACATCTTATATCCAGCAGGATTACATAGAAATTGATTATTTTGGAGATAGAACTAAATCTCCAAGGAAATATTATTTATTAAAATAAAAACATGAATACATTACATAGAACAGCCAAGGAGATGAGTAATTACCCGTAAGAATAATACGCAACTAAGTGCCAATTGCAAAATACAAAAATGGATACTACATGTAGGTTTTTTATATGCTTTACCTTTAGTAGATTTTTTTTAAGTAAGGGAGAAAATGTAATTCAGTCATACATACATTTCATATGCTTGTATTCATTTTCCAAATAGTTGTATTTAAATCAAAATAATTTTGGAATTGGGTTCTGTGCTTGATTTCCTATAAGAATAAAAGAAAAGAAAAACCCTAAAGACAAGGGAAAATTGACAATAAAATTGTTTAAGCCAAACCTAAAACTGTTCAAGCTCATTTGGCATGCAGTCAATTTTATTTCATATATCGCAGGGGGAGGGGGGGAAACAAGCCTACTAACACAACAATAGTTCTCTCATTTGGGGGGCTTAGGGAAGCATAAAATCAGTGGATAAAAATGATAATACAAAATATAAGCATAAAAATGGATATATCCATGGACTATTAATGCTGGCATATGGAAATAAAAAGTGAAATTTAGTTAATATGTTATAGTAACTCTTTCTTTGTGCAAGCTACCACCACTTTAATGAAGACAATTTATAACATAAAAACAGCAATCTTCATTACTCAATAATAGTACTTGGATGCATATGCTTAGGAAAGTATATCCACTGATTCAATAGTCTGGCTTTTTTTTTTTTTTTTTTTTTTTTTTTTTTTTTTTTTTTTTTTTTTTTTTTTTTTTTTTTTTTATTTTTTTTTTTTTTTTTTTTTTTTTTTTTTTTTGGCTAGCTATATTTTTCTGGTCATGCTTTGATTTCTTTATCAGAAGTGTTATTCTTTAACTATATTGATTTTACATATAAAATGGGGAGGGACATTGAGAAAAGAATTTGCTACTAAAAAAGAAAAAGAGATTTTTCTTGACTAGTTTCTTCTGAGAGAGATCTGCATTGATTAGTTTGTCTGCCATGTGTCATTCTTGTATTGTACATTTATCATTTCTACTCCTGTGAGGGAGCAAAGATACGATAAGATAAGAGAAATGAAACTTCAAGTTATCTTTTTAATCCATGTACCTGGGTTTACTTTCAAAGTGTGCATTTTCTCTTATCTTAAAAAGTATTCTATTTACCTTGGAATAACAATATCAGAAAGAGACAGACAGACAGACAGACAGACAGACAGACAGACAGACAGACAGACAATAAAACAAGTATGAGAAAAATAAGGCTGAAAAGAAAAAAAATGTATCACACAAATGGTAATTTGAAACTCAATTTTTCAAAAGCTATTCAAACTCTGCCAAACAATATTGAATGTGTGTAATACATCTAATTCGGTTAGCAAAAGTGTTATGTTAAAAAAGAATACTTGCAGCTTTTTCCATCAGAGTTTCTTTATAACTATTTCATACATAATTATTTATAATAGTCTTGCTTTTGAGTTACTATTTTGGAGAAATGTTAATAAACTGAATTGTGAAATTGGTATTTTTATGTATCAGTAAATGTCTATACATGACCTAGAAATATTCTGCATGTGTTTTAGCACTAAGCAGTGGCTATGGACAGAAAACAGCTTTTCTCAGATAAGCTAGATGACAAGACAGCCTATTTTAATTCCTCCTGATGAAATTTTTTTTGGCCATAGTCCTGCCTGAAGAATCTTCCTCAAAAAAACACCAGGGAGAAGCTTACCCAGAATCAAAAGCAGTATTCTAGGCTCTAACTTGCATGCTCAAAGAAAAGTAGACTCATCTCTGCCAGAAGACCAAGAAATGTATCTTAGATCTTCAGCACACTGCTGTCTGATGGTTGAAAATTAGAAGATGGAGAGGAATTGGAATATTTTCCTAGTGGTTCTTGAGAGTAACCTGTTGAGTGAAACCAACTGATATTTTTTTGTCTTCTTGTTCTTTGTTGTATTGCATGGTTGAGACAGACATGGTAATTTCTGCCTAACAGTGTGTGTCCTTCAGGGTCCTGTCTTGGATCCTATTTTGTTTAGTGGTTACACACTTTTTTTTTTGTCACCTTGATTCAAGGTCAGGCTTCCAATATTACTGTTAAACAGTTGATACCCAAAGCCCTCTGTCTTTGACGCCCTTTATGACAATATGTAATCTGCTGTGATGGAATATCTTACTAGCATTTTCTCCTGGATGTCCACTTTAATTTGAATATTGATAATATTGAGATTCTTATCTTTTGACCTTCCCATCTTCTACTAAGTCTTCTTTGTATATGTCAGACTGTATTCTGATTGGTATTTCCCAATTTTTTCTTCCCACAGACATAGAATCCTAATGATAGCTAGCTGATTTTTTACTGACTTTTTATCCATTTACATTTTCTGTAGAAAGGATCTATATTTTGTCTTAATGGATATTCATAGGATTCAAGCTTAGTGGAGGGGTTTAGTTCTGGCAGAAGAGACTGCAAATTGGTCTTTGACCTGGCAACCTCCTATCCAATTTTTGACCAATCTATTTAATTAAGTTATTTTTATCTATTTTTAGAACTTGGAGGAAAGCAAATCACATTAGTCTTTTTTTCCAAGTAGTCTTGCTTAGAGACTACTCCACACATCTTTATATAATAACAGAGAACACAATTTTAATATATGTATTCAAATCTTGCAATCTTTCAAGAGTTTATATAGCCTTCTACTATGCCTTTTTGTCTATAATTTTCCAAATCTCTTTTATACATCCACAATCTGTATCAATATTAGATCCTAGAAAACTGAAACTGTCAGCCACTTCTATCATCTCATTGTTTATTTTAACAATTTTAAAGATATTTTTCAGTGGACATTATATTTAAAATTACATCTTACTCCATGGTTACAAATACAACTTTCTACTTTTATAATCATCAAAACCATAAATCAGATTTTTTTTTCTGTTTCGCGTCTAAAAGTCTATAAGGAATTTTCAGTCAGCAATAAATGTAAATATTGTCATTTCTGTAATCAAGGAAGTAAATATCTCTACAAGTTCCATCATTTTCACTAACTCAATTGTTAGTATTATAAAATATGTCCACTTTTGTGTGCGTATACAGGTAGTCCTCAACTTACAACCACAATTGAGCTCAAAATTTTTTATTGGTAAGTGAGACATTTGTGAGTTTTGCCCCATTTTATGATCTTTCTTATCACAGTTGTTAAGTGAATCACTGCAATTGATAAGTTAGTAACCTCGTTGTTAAGTGAATCTGGCTTCCCCATTGACTTTGCTTGTCGGAAGGTCACAAAAGCTGATCACATGACCCCAGGACACTGCAATTGTCATAAATATGAGTCAGTTGCCATGTGTCTCTTTTAACCCTTTCTAATAATTGTACATTAGAAAACTATTGGAAAGTATGTCCCTCTCCTACCAGATTTTCTATTGATTTTATTTTACATCCCTCTTTTTTTCCTTGAATGGCAAAGATATACTATCCCTTTTGCTTTCCTGCTTTAGTTTTAAAATTATCTTCTTGGGTCTTTTTTTGTTTGTTTCTGCAATCAAAGTAATGTCATCAACATATCCTAGATATTGACATTCCTTCTATTGATTTTGACATCAGCTAGTATCATAAATCTATCTCAGATTATGGAAATTCTTCCACTGATTTTGACATCAGCTGAGTGTGCAATGTATTCACTCTATAGTGTGAATAAATATGGGGACAGAATGCAGCCCTGCCTGACTAATTTTCTGATGTTAAACGATTCCATGTTAGCAATTTGGTTGTCATTGTGGCTTATTTTTTTTAATACTCAGATTTGTAAAACAAAATAACCATATGCTTGAATAGATTTATTACTTTGAGAGAGTTCTCCATTGCTCCCAGGTTATCCTGAAGTTCTGCTTGTATCCTAAGTCTCTCAATGAATATAGGTTCTGTACAGATACAAGTTTTTCACTAGGTCTTTTATACTTATATTTAATATGTATACTATATTAAAATATAAAAGTATATTTTTATACTTTTATTCTATCTGTCTGCCTGCCTACCTAACTACCTTCATATCAGTGTCACTTTTGTTTTTAAATTTTGGTAACCAACCAGTTTAAATAAATCAACTTACCGGTCATCTGACCGATTAGAGCGGGGAGGCAAGGAATGTTGCAGGTCCCATTCCCTAAGGAGATACATATGGTGCGACCCAAGAACGGCCTTCTCCATAGTGGCTCCCTCCCTCTGGAACATTATCCTTCCAGAAATTAGTCTGGCCCCCACATTAACACTTTTTTGTAAGGCCCTGAAGATGTAGTTTTGCCAGCAGGCCTGGGGAACCATTGATGATTAACCATTAAATGGCTCATGTCACTAAGGGAGGGTGGGTGATATTTTATTTTTATTTATTTATTATTATTATTATTAACCCATCACACTGGCTATATAAATTTTCTATAAATAATAAATAAATAATAATAAATAAATAAATAAATAAATAAATAAATAAATAAATAAACAAACAGTAAGTTAAGATTTTTCCTTATTTATATTGGACACATATCCATTTAAAACACCTTACAGCTTTTGTCTTTCCAATTGTCCTAGCACATTTTACTCAATTATTCTTCTGCCTTCCAGCATTTGGTAATAATTTTTGATAGCTGAGAATTAATTATTGCTACTGACATTCTCATTATGTGAACATTATTTTGCATATATTTACTTTACTTTTATTTGCATTTCTATGCCGCCCAACTCCCAAGGGACTCTGGGCGGCTTACATCAAATATAAAAAACTTATTAAAATATAGAAAGCTTATTAAAAAGATACATAATAAAAACATTTAAAAACAATTAAAAACCCATACACACCTTTTCATGGCCGGATCTCACCAAATTGCAGAAGCGAGATCAACGGCCCCAAGCCTGCCGGAACAGCCAGGTCTTCACCGCTTTCCGGAAGGCCAACAGGGTGGGGGTAGTCCGGATCTCAGGAGGTAACTGGTTCCAGAGGGCTGGGGCAGCCACAGAGAAGGCCCTCCCCCGCGGGCCCACCAGCCGGCAATGTTTAGCTGACGGGACCCGGAGGAGCCCAACCCTGTATATCTTACAGTATAAAAATTGTACTTCCTTTTTCATCAAAACTTCATTAAATATAAATATTCTTATTATTTTTCTTAGAAAGGATGTAAAAGCTAAAGTGTATTGACTCTTGTAAAAGGGATACACATGAGCCTTTTTTCTTATGTCCCAGATGTTATAAGGTTTATTAAAGAGCCCTGAAGGAAACTGTTAACAAATGGACACAGGAAATAAATAAATAGAATGTGAGGATGTTGGCATACAATTTGCCTGTATGTGGTGATGTTTCACCACATTTTATAGGTTAGTTAAGAACAATGAAAGAGAGGTAAAATTACTGCTGAATAAGATATTGCTTTAAAATATATAACAGAAATATAGAATACCATAAAATGTTTAAACACTTTTAAATAAAAATAACCATATATTTCCATAATACATTTTTATAAATTGTAATAAACATTATGTCTTTGGCTTGGTTCTGATTGTCTGATGCTTTATCATTATCATATTGTTGTATGATTAATGATGTATTTGATTAGTAACACGGTAATTGTAAGCATTATTTAAAGCCAAATTAAAATATTTTAAAATTATGTGTGTATATGTACGTATGAGCATATGCACTGTTAACTAAAATTAAAATTCAAACTACAAACCGGATTCTTTCAAAACACATCTTTTCCTAACTGTATGATTTCTGTTTCAGTTTATATCCAGGGTAAAAGAAGAAAATATCATGAACTTTTATTAAAATATTTTTTTGTTCCAGTATCTCTTAACAAAATTAAATGTTTAAAGATTAGATTGAAATTCTGAAATTATTTATTCCTGGAATAATAACCCCTTATAAGGAGTTGGACAGAAAAATTCCAACTCCACATGGGTGAGTGGGAAGCTCTTTTCTACTAATAAGTAAGTTCAACCTTTACATAAGGGCATCTTCATATGTATTTATGTTATCTGTGCATACATCCTTTCTCAGGTCAGACAGATTGTATTTTTCATAGCCAATTCCAGGATTGCTAACATAGATTTAATAAATAAATGAATATAAATTTTCAAAGACATAACTATAGACAAGTAGATTTCTGAAACAAACAGAGAAGAGTTTAAAAATGGAAGAATAGTAGCAGAAAGTGTCCCTAGACAGAGGGTGATAACCTCACTTAAAAAGGAAAATGAGAAAGACTACATTCTTTAATAGACAAAGGAAGTGTACTAGTTCTTAGCAATAGTAAGATGAATAGCAGGGCAAGATAAAAAGGCTTTAAAATATTGTTGGTAATCTTTTTTCCTCATGAGGTGGAGATGGGAACACAGGTGAGAGGGGAAATGCACTAAATTAATTATGGAAGATGATTTTAGTTTCGGATATCTATAGGTAGTATCAAACACCAGGGCAGGATTGAGGCTCTGTATATACATTTTTGTTTTTATTATTTTGCTAACAAAAACAGAAAAACTCCTCCATGTAAGTTAGTAACAGTTCTATGTAAGTTAGTTCTCTTAGAAGGAGGATCATTAAGCATTTGTGGAGTTCTTAAACGGCTGCATGTGTTTTTATGACCAAAGTTCATATGACCAAATTACAGTCTATTTCAATCTATCCGTTAGTTCAGACTCATTCTTGCCTTTTTAAAAAAGTAGCATTTTATGCTTGGGTCTAACATTACTTATTATCGAATCTTTAATGAATATTATCCTTTGATGAATCACAGCTCTATTTTATGTTCAAATTCCAAATTATTTATTTCTAGGTAATTTATATTATTCTGTGTGGCTGGTCAAAAGGTTCAAGGTGCTAACTTGGAATTTTGACCTAATGCATCTAATTGGGCAAGTCCAAAATAAATAGTAATACATTTTTTTTGTCCCTGAGTTCTTTTTTAAATAATTATAGATTATGTTACACAGAAAAAACTAATGCAATATAAATAGTATAAAATATATACAAATAAAAAATAAAAAGTGCAGAAAAAAAGAAAAGAAAGAAGAAACATCCCCCTTAATCCCCAGCAAATCAACGGCTTATCATTTTCTCTTTAAAAAAAACCCATCTCCTCATCCCATATCTCATCCTACTCTCTATAAATCAATCTTTAAAGTGTCATCACTCCATCTTGTTCAACAAAAGTCTATTAAGGGTTGTGAGAAATAAAAACATAACTATTACGAACTATATCTAATACTCTCATTTTGAATACTTCATTTGACATTTATATTCCTTTTCTGTTTAACCTCTCACTTCTTTTTCAAATAAAATCTTTAAAACATTGTCAGCCAGTCATCAACAAAAATCTGTTAAACATTTATTTTAGCCTTGATCAAATAAACCAGTTTTGTACTCTTTCCTCTTTCCAAAGCAATGTTTAATGCTCTCAATGTCCTCTCTTCTGCTTTCTTTTCATGTTTTCTGTAATTTCTAGAATTGTTGGTATTATTAACAAGCCCTTTTATAATTTAGTACAAAAACATTCATACTCTCACTATTTCTTCTCATGAAATCATTAGCGACTTCAACAAGTCCATTTGGTAAATCTAATATAAAAAGGTTGTTCATATGAGTATTCAGGTTTAGGATTTATGTATCATTTTAATTGTTAAATATGTTATATTTTTATATATTCACTATTTCATATTTTTCAATCTGTTTCCCATAGACTGACATTTTAAAACCTATTTCAGTTTTATTCAATGGAACTTGTTTCTCTTGAATGACATAATTTTTCTATCATAACAGATAATTTTAAATTATTTTCTGAGCCCAATATTCATAGATCTCTTTGAACAGATCCATTGATGCATTTAATTTTTTTGGTGCCCTGTTGTGATGAACCTTTAAAGGCATTTTATCACTTCCAGACATGAAGTTTCCCATTAGAAGGATTCTTATAATTAATTTCAAAGCTCTAATTCAAGTCAATGTAATCCTGCACTTATACAGGTAACACAACTCATATCTTTTAAGAGAAAAGACATACAGCAGAAAAAGCAAATGTATAGAACCGTGATGGCGAACCTATGGCACGTGTGCCATAGGTGGCACGTGGAGCCATATCTGAGGGCACGCGAGGCGTTGCCCTATGTCAGCTCCAACGCACATGTGCGCACTGGCCAGCTGATTTTTGGCCTTCCGGAGAGCAGGGGGAGGCAGTTTTTCGCCCTCCACAGGCTTCAGGAAAGCCTCCGGAACCTGTGGATGGCGAAAAAGGGGCCGAACGGGCCTACCGGAAGTTCACAAACGAACTTCCGGTAGGCCCGTTGGGCCATTTTTCACCCTCCCCAGGCTTCAGGAGGCTTTCCTGAAGCCTGGGGAGGGCAAAAAACGGCACAACAGACCTACCAGAAATCCAGAGGCTTCAGTGAGGTCTGCACGCATGTGCGGGGGGCAGTGCAGGGGGGTTGTGCGCACATGCGCAGGGGTTGTGCGTGCGTGCATGCATGGGGGGAGGGCATTGCATTATGGGCATGGGCATGCGCTCGCGCGCTATCACTCTCGCGCGCACCCTTTTGGCACCCGAGCAAAAAAAGGTTCGCCATCACTGGTATAGAAGGATGGAACATAGTGAATGAGAAATTAGAAATCTACCTCTTATTGCAGAATCTTCTGCAAAACCTAGCAAAAATTTAGGTAGGCTTTTCTAAAGAATATTAAGTGTAGAAAAGATAGGATATGAGATAACAGGGTATTTGCCTGTTGATTCTACTATTTGCCATTGTCTGTATTAATCTTAACTGACTGTGCTCTTTGATATTATTTCAACAAGAAAAAGCAGCAAAATATGAAAAAACACAGACATTCAGATACTGTTTTTGTTTCTTAGAATAAACTAATTCTTGTATCTATCATTCTGAAAATCATTGAGGTAAGATGAGTTATGATATATGTCACGTTAATAAAACATGCCCATAAGATCAGGTCACCTTTACAAAAGAACTCTGCAAAATGTAAATCAAATGCAGATATACTTCTTTGTTCTATATACAACCCTCTCCATCTAATCTGACAGTTTGTTCAATATAGGAGTGAATTGAAAGACTTTCAAATAGGAAGCAATCTCTACAAAATCTCCATGTACTCTTATGTGCTCTAGGGAAGCTTAAAAATATATTTACAATGAATGCCTTCAAGACTTTTAAGGAATGTCTTTAAGTCCCTTCCTAGTTGACTAAATATTCCAAAGATTTTTCAAGTTTTCTGATAAAATATGTTTTCCATACTGCACCTTTCTTCATGGCCCTCCTCTAAACCTTATCAGCTACTTATTGTTATTCCATTTACAAATGGAATTCAATTAGTTAGAGAAGGAAAAATCATCAGAGATTAAAACTGAAAATATTAAAATACTATCTGAGAAATGCAAGAGATATACTGTATGAGAGAAATAACAAGTGTTATTCTACCTAGAGCAACAAAATACCTCCTTTCCCCCCAAAACTGCTTCAGCTGTACTTTCAGTGTTATAAAACAAGCAGCAGGATAATACAGTATTTCTTTTGAAATACTACTTTTTTGTGTCAGGCAAGGCACATGAACATACATTTCTTAAGGCTAGTCCAAATTCTGTCTTTGTTCACATGTTTTGTCTCTGATACAGTGAGCAATCATCCTGCTCTCTGCAACATACAATTCGGCAATTCATAGTTGTTTTTTTTAATGTCTACTTTCATTCATTTATCATGGCCTTCTGCTTCAAGGCTACCCTGAGGCATCTTACTTCCAGTCTGTGTCGAGAAGTCTTGACGTGGACCCGAAGCATGAAATCTGAAAGCATTCTGGCAGCATTATAAAGGCAGCTGTAGGAGACTGAATGTACCAGACAGAAAAAAGATGATTTGATCCCTTTGACCCAGATTTGATGCTTTGGGAAATTTTCTTGTTTGCTTTAGTCTCAACTTTCCCACCTTAACCAACTCCCAAAAGTTTTCCTTAAAGAAAGGCATTTTTTCATTGAAATTAGTAGTATAATGAAATTATATTGAAATGAATTATATAATGCCATAATCAGACTGGAACCGCACATTTGCAATAAATACATCAGTATAGCATATGAAGAAGCTTTCTTTTATATTGTTGGAACCTCATTTTCCCTTGCCAGATACTTTTCCAGGTATAATTGAAAGAAGTATCCTTTCTGAAAAGTAGAAAGTGAGAAATTAGAATAAATATATATAGTAGACAACCACTTTGCTCTATGGAGCAATTGAAATGGCTATCCACAGGTATCCAGCAAAGCATACGTTCAAAAATCCTAAGAAAAGTTGCATAAGATTTGTGTAAAACAAATGGGATAACATTGTTCTCCAAATCAGACCAGAATCCTGTCAATTCAGCTTCTTGTTTTCAAAAGCGAACAGCTGTTGCCTTTGTATCCTCTTGGTGGGCTTCTCTTTGGCAGAAGTTTTTTTGTGTTGTTTTCTTGCAGCTGCTATTTAAAGACATATAATTTTTTTTTGTTTCAGAAAGCAAGATTAGTTGTCATTATTTGCACTCCATGGTTTGTCTAGTTCCATTTAAAAGTTCTCCAATTTGGTGACTATAATCATATCCCTTGGTAGCAGTGTAAAAGTTTAGCCATGTGTCTTATAAAGAAATATGTCCTTTTAGCATTTAACTTTATTTGATGAAAAGGTTAGAATGTTATGAAAATTGGAAGAAAATAGTTTCCACATATCATCAGAATTGTGTAGATGTCTGTCATATTCTTCTTTCTTATTTTTAATGGTGCTATGAACTTGTTTTTTGAATATATAAGGTAACAGAACTTGTTTTTTTATTCTACTGAAATGCTTTCAAGTTGACTATTTTTCATATAAGTTTAAATTAGAAAAAATATACAAATTACTTAACTTTCTTTTAAAAATGATATTCACCATTGACAAATGAAATTATTTTGTTACAGTTGTATTTTTTAAACTCTGCTCCACAATTCTTTGTGAAGTTTTTCATATTAAATATGAGTTATAGTGCTAATTGGAGTCAATCTGATTCCCTTTTCCTGAAGTACTTCTTTCAAAACATCTAGAGCTCTATGATTAAGCACAAATTAGGAGTGCTTATACACTATTTAGCAAGCAACTAATATCAGATTTTAAGATACAACATTTTAAGATATATAAGATAATGGATGGATGGATAAGAATATTTCTCTATCTATCTTTTCTCTCCCTCTCCCTCCCTCCCTCCCTCCCTCCCTCTTTCCTCTTCCTCCCTC
>QLTV01004297.1:1963038-1990817 GCA_003457575.1 Thermophis baileyi | reverse complement strand
TCCCTCCCCCCCTCTCTCAATATAATTGGCAGATTTCCTAGTAAACAGGAAATATTATATGACAAGTGAAAGTGAACATTGTGGACAACAACACTGACACAATTTTCTGTCCAGGTAAACAATGTCATATCCAATCATGTTTTTGGTGATGCTGTATTAAAGTTATCCCTCCCTTCCCTTCCCTTCCCTACCCTACCCCACCCCCCATTCTTGTTTTTATTAGCTACATGATAGAGATACATAGTCTTTATCACTTAGTGTAAGAACGCCAAATGCCTTCACAAGCAGAAATTTGAACTTTGGTTAGCACCATATTATTTTTGCTGTGCACAAAATATATTGACCTGTATCATATGTACTCCTGACTCTGGGTTCACTGCTGTGGCCAAACAACAGCAAAAAAAGAATCCAAAATATCTGCAGAAATTATGCCAGTATGAAAAGTTATCATACCTTTGATAAGAATCACTTATTATTTTTAATAATAAGAAATACCGTGTTTCCCTGAAAATAAGACCTACCCCAAAAATAAGCCTTAGCCTGATTTTTAAGTATGCGCCTAATATAAGCCCTACCCCCAAAATAAGCCCTAGTGAAGGGAGGTGGCCGTGGCCAGCACAGGATGTGGTGAGCGCGTGCGGGCTGACGGTGTCGGCAGCAGCCACAGCCCGTGCAGTGCAGGTGAGTTGATTACTTGTCCAAGCAGCAGGCGCAGGCAGAGGCGGGGTGGAGGCAGGTGATCTGGACAGAGGTGATCTGCCTCCGCCTGCTGCCGGTGCCGCCGCATGAAGATGACCCTCCCCCTTCCCCACGGCCCACACAGTGCGTCCGGATTGCCTGCCTCCCCCCGTGCCTCTGTGTAATTTTGTGGCATTTTTCATGGTGGTCATTAAGCAAATCTGTCATTAGGCAAATGTGATTTTTCAGTGAACATGGTGGTTGCTAAGTGAATTTATTCATTTGAATGGGCATTTGTTGCCTGAAAATGGCAAGCAACATTGTGAATCAGTCACCCAACTGTGCAACACTGTGATGTGTTGTAAACACTGTGATGTGTTGCTGACCCAACGTGGTCATGTGATATTCTGTTGCAGTCATAACTTTCAGCAAGGACTACTTGTAATTTTCTTAAGCATTAGGAAGTAGAAGAAATCTTAATGTGTAAAATATATTTTGTTTGTTTTCCATGCATGCACATAAAGACTTGTGATGAAGAAATTGGTCATTGTACTAATTAATTTGGTATGGAGACTTGGGATGCTTAACCACAATGTAGCTGAAATTCAAAGTGAGTTCATAACATGGGAAACTGAGAATCTCAACATCCTCTCCAAGACCTCTTTGTATCTTTCTGTTCTGGTTTTACCTCCTACTTTGATAAAGTGGCTTCTTCTGCAGTATTTTGAGTGATACATCACCTAATGCTATAGTCATGTTATCTGTCTGCACACATTGATTCTGCTGTCTGTTAAACATGCACCTTCTATCAGTTAAGGAAGAAATCCCCAATAGAAGGACCCATTCCATTTGGCAGGGCTGGTGTGCTCCAAGTTCCATTGATTAAATAATGCAACCCATCAGGACCCTAGAATGTGCACCTTCTCTGTAGCAGCACCTGCCCTTTGGAATGAAGTTATCCCCAAGTTCAAACTGCTCCCAACTTGCTGTTGTTTTGAAGGGTCTTAAAGTCTCTTTCCCCAGGCCTTTGGAGAGGATAACTGATATTTTTTTCCCCTTTTCCTGTTTCCTTCTGGGTTTATTTTGTTTTCCATCATTATTCTTCTATTTTGTATTGCTTTCTACTGTTCTTTGTTTTTAAATGTTTTAATGATTACATGTTTTAATGCTCATTTTTATTACTGTTAACGGAGTATAGCATAAAGATGCATGTAAAGTAAGAAATGTTCTGGTGCATCAACTAAAAATAAAAACAGCTTGTTCATTCTGCAACCTAGATATGTAAAAGATTTAAAAATTAAGATGGGGGGGAATGCCAACTTCACCTATATTAACTTATGAGTAATTTACAAGTGTTTTAGTTTCTTATGATCAGTTTAAACTACTATAAGGGGTATAGCAGCTTTAAGGTGAGTGCACCAAATTGAAATAGTCTTGATCACCATAGATTATTTATTAAAAACATCAGAAGCAGCAGGTGATAAGAGATAATAAGAAAGAAAGGCACAGGAGATGATGCTGAAAAGTGGATGAAGAAAAACGGTTGGAGCCCTGGAAACCTAAATAAAGGGACCCTTCCCTTAGTAATAATGAGCCTGTGAAATTATGAAATTTCACAAGCTCATTATTATGAGTCTGTGAAATTTCATAAACTATGAAATTATTACATTAGAAATAATGTAATAATAAAATTGACAAACCTTCCAAAATTAGTGTATATCCCTGATCAAAAGAGACAGAGAGAATTCTTATCACTACACAATTCATTTAAATTCTTAATGAGAAAATATAGTAGCCCAAGTAATTCAACACAGTTAGGTCAAAGGCTCATTTCTCTAGCTAGAGATATTTAAAAACTGCTTAAATTTAACAGGTGTGAAGGGCAGGATCTTTAAAAAAAGTTAATAAATATTTTAATTATATTATTAACAATTTATCTAAAAATCATGGAAATATGTTTTAAAAGAGCAAGGGGCGGGCTTCATCATCAAAATAGTAATGCTGTATATTCAAGCTTTCTAGAGTGAAAACCAAAAGCTTTTAAATATTTATGTTCTTCTTTCATGCAGTTCAGATGGTAATAACTTGGGGGCCAAATTGATTAAAAACACAAATTCTGCAATTCTTTCATTCATTCAGAAATAACAAAATAGTATAGGAATGGTGGCAAGACTGAGTCATTCTTTTTGATACAAAAGATAGCAGAATTGTTTGGAGAGAATTTATTGTTAATTAATTTATTTAGGTAAGCTAAGTATTTGATATGGTAAAGACAAGATTTGTGGAAATTTCGGCTCTAGAAAGATTATGCATTTACAGAAATCATGGCATAGGCAAGGTCTAAGCTTTTCCAGTTAACAGATGTTATTTGGCAAACTAAGATGCTTTGGAAGGTGAGAATCTGTAACTTTTTAAATGTTCTTCTTCCTCCTTACCCATTCACTTTTCTTCGTAGCAGAAAAATTACATGTATATTATTCAACAAAAGCTGTAGTGGTGAGAATACTAATTGATTCCTTTACAATGTTTTACTTTTTTTATATAACACAGACCTTTTGAATTTTAATTGTATGGTATATATAATATTTACCATTTGCTTCATCACTATTTATTTTACATGCTTGCAGTAACTTTTGGCTATAAATAATAAAACTGATTATACACTTACTTCTGCATGGATTCCATCAGCATAGGGATTTTTTAAAGATAGTTAATGAATGAAGGAAGGGTGGCAAACAAACTATCTAATGCAGCGGTTCTCAACCTGTGGGTTGTGACCCCTTTGGGGGTCGAACGACCCTTTCACAGGGGTTGCCTAAGCGCGCGCTAGCCCGCCATCCTGGTGCCACGCTCCCTTTGTCACCTCATTGCTTCTCGCCTGGCAATGCGCACGTGCGGAGAGGGGGTGGGGGTCACGGCAGCGGGGTGGGGGTCGCGGCATTAGGAAGGTTGAGAACCACTGATTTAATGGGTCATCTATCTTACATATATTTTGAAAGCATATGGAGTTAGTTTAAAAGTACAGTTTCTAAATTAACACATCTATTGCCTTAGATATTAACTAAAGGAACTTTTCTGACAGGAACCTAAGTGTTGTAAAGGTTGTGCTATTTTATTGAGAAGTGAGATTCCATATGTTAAATATGAATCTATCCTGCCAATTCAAACGTAAGTTTATAGAAAGAATGCTCTGTTTTTCCTATGAGACACTGTAAGAGAAAAGAAGTACAATAATGAATCCTCCTAAGGTTGAGACTTTTTTCTGCAATCTGTTCATACATAACTCATAAGACATATCTAATCAATATATTTGAAACCTGATAGGTTTGTCATGCAGAAAATAAGAAAAAAATTCATCTATCTCACAATAAGCCATTTTGAATTCTTTTTTGACTGGTTTGTTGCATTTTACTTAAATAATTAGGACCATCTGTTCTGCTATTACAAAATTCCAAACATTGTGGCATGCATGCATATAATTGCAAATCATTAAGCATCATTCTTCAAAAATAAATATATATTTCTAAAATTAACATAGGGAAATATGTGCTCTTACACAAATGTTTAGACTATATTTGACCCAATAAATATTTTTTATCAAGCATTTCACAAGCCTTATGTTTAAAAGCCAAGTATCGTCAGTTGCAGGTGCTCCTTAGTATGATTATTCTTATTTTTTAAAAGACAAAAAATACCCTTGTTCATACTTTTCTAATAGTTGATTTATAAAAGAAGTATCTTAATCCATAAAATACCATTTTTAACACACTAAAGTTAACATTATTGTAACATTCTTCTGAATATACATATACATATACATATACATATACATATACATATACATATACATATACATATACATATACATATACAGGTGAAACTCAAAAAATTAGAATATCGTGCAAAAGTTCATTTATTTCAGTAATGCAACTGAAAAGGTGAAACAAATATATGAGATAGACTCATTACATGCAAAGCAAGATAGGTCAAGCCGTGATGTGTCATAATTGCGATGATTATGGCGTACAGCTCAGTCTATCTCATATATTTGTTTCACCTTTTCAGTTGCATTACTGAAATAAATGAACTTTTGCACGATATTCTAATTTTTCACGTTTCACCTGTACATATACATATACCGGCATATATATATTATTTTGAATAAAACAGAGATAACACATTGGAAACAAATTAAATTTTTTTCCAAATAAATTTCTTTTTTAAGTAATTTCTCACTCATTTGTTCACATCATGATATTAATTATGCATCTTATTCTATGGGTTTCTTAGAGGTTTATCCTTACAATATTCTATGGAGTCACTAGGTGAGGTAAATTTGGCTCAACAGTGTGATTGTCTCAAGTTCAGCCAACTGGCTTTCATGCCTGAGTAAGGATTAGAATTCACCATCTCCTGGTTTCTATACCAGCACCTTAACCACTATACACAAACTGGTTCGCTTTACCCATCCAAGTTAGCTGTCCTTATAGAAGCTGGAATTTTTAAGCTTCTTGGTCAAATGCCTCTTATCTCTAGCTTGAGCTGCTCCCATTTTCTGGCTGGGAGGACAAAAAGTTTGTTCCTAAATTTGTCTGGTTATTCTGTATAAGTTGACATAACTACTGGAGTCTTGTTCAGTTTGAAAGTAGTTACATTCTGAACTATATATGAACTAAACACAAAATACTGTGCTCTGCAATAAGAAATCACTCCATTTATCAAGTATGATAGTCATGTCACAGCTTGAGAATGCTTTGTGTCCAGTAGTTTTGCAGGAGAATATCAGGTCATTTGTCTATCAGCTGAAGTGCAAGTGAGTCATGTAGCAAGGTTAAGGTTAGGGTCAAACAGACCAGTAAGTCTTACAAGCTAATGTATGAAAAAAGACAAATTCAGTGTTTGGAATAGCCAAATTAAAGTCCATATGTAATCCCATAGGATTATGTGGCATGACCTAAATGATCAGTTTTTGATAACAAATCATCAAATGTTACTGAACTGAAGTAGTTTGCTGTGGAGAAATGGACAGCAGTGTGAGAGAGACTTATATTTAATTGCAGGAAGTGTTTCTTTGAAGCTGAAGCTAAAGATGGTGAAACCAGTTTTTCAATCTAAGGAGGCAACTACTTTTTCATATTAGGACAGCAGATTCACGAAATAAATTTTAAAAAGCACTAAACATTTATGTTATTTGTTCAGAGTCTCCTTATAAATAAGTAGGATGCACTCAAAGTTCTAATAAATCTCAGTGGCAAAAGTATCAAAACATTTAGAAAATTAGAAAGGGCACAATTGTTTTCCACAAAACTATTATCAAAATAGGTATCTTATTTTTTTTTTAAAGTAGGTGGCTGGATTCCCAGTACAGTTTGATAAAGGAGCTTCCTAGATGATAAAGTTACATATTTCAATCATTTGAAAACATGGAGTATGTATTACTATGAACTGTTTGTTGAATATGTAAAGAACATATACCAAACAAGACACATTTGAACTGCACTTACCAAATTAATATTTAATGTTCAGTACAGTTCAGAAACTCTTATTCACATATTAAATTGGATGGGATTTTTGAAATAAAATATGCTGTGTTTTGTTCAGGTGAATAATATAGCACCAAGATGCACTTCACCCCCCAAAAAAGAGGGTGAAATTTTGGGTGCGTCTTATACACCGAATGTAGCCGGCCCCCACCCTTCAGTCTCTGCGGGTCACGCTTTATACCTGTTCCAGGCTGCAGGGATTGCCACAGACCATCGCCCCAAAAATGGAGCTTTTGGAGGCTGAAAAGGCAGCCCCTTCCAAACGGAGCTTTTGGAGGCTGAAAAGGCAGCCCCTCTCAAACAGAACTTTTGGAGGGTGAAAAAGCAAGGCGCAGAGACCAAAATGGCAACTTGGAACAGCTGCTGCCTTGTCGGACTGGTTCTGCGCTTCGCCTGCTGTACTCACTGGAGCGCCCTGCGACAATCAGCTGCATTTTTGAAGCTGGGTATCTGCCCTAACGAGGCGCATGCGAATGTAGCTAGCATGCACGGACGTGCTCACAACCAGCAAACCTGTTGCTAAAGTTCACCTCTGGGAACAGCTGATTGAGGGTATTCCAGGAGGCTAATCCACCCGCCAATCAGTTGCTCGTGGTGAATCAGGCTAATGTGCTGAAGCTGACCAGGCTGTTTGCTAAGACGCTAGTCAGATGAATACCGATGGATGCTGGTAGGCAGAGGCAGAATTTTTTTTTTCTTATTTTCCTCCCCAAAAACTAAGGTGCGTCTTATACTCCGGAGCGTCTTATACTCCAAAAAATACGGTGTGTGTGTGTGTGTGTGTGTGTATCTATCTATCTATCTATCTATCTATCTATCTATCTATCTATCTATCTATCTATCTATCTATCTATCTGATTATATTGTTATTGTTTTTAACTATTTATCATTGCTCACTGCTCAGAAAGACTTGCTTGAGATAGGCAGCTACAGAAATTGAATAAATATATTTATGAATAAAAATAATTATAATTTAACAATGTTTAAAAAATATGTTTAATATTTAACAATGATAGAATCTGCTACTTTCTCTTCCTTTTTTAAAATCAACATTATTATTACTCTTTCAGTTGATCCCAGGTCAAAAGAAATGTATATCAGAAACTCAGCAATTTTTTCTTCTTCGTGATTGGAACTTTATCAATACTTGACTTTTCACAATCTGAACTAAGTCTTAGTGCAAGTTAAAGTATAGTTTTTCAGCTTCAAAGAGTGATTATATTTCTATTCAAGCCTTTTATACTGACATTATCAATCTTTCAATCTGAATAAACATCAGCATGCATTACTGGTTAAAATAATTTAAAAACAGCTAGTGCTACAATTAGTAAAAATAGGAAACTTTATTTGAAGCTGTATGGATGCAAAGGTTTTGGTTTCTTTAATATACTCAGGGATATTAAAGGTATTAATTGCATTCTGGGTGATCTTATAAAATACCATGCTGTGTTTGGAATCTCTTTTGAATTATTTTGTTCCCTGTCTTTTAAATACTTTTTTTTCCAAATGCAGAACTAAAAAAATATCTATTCTATGTAGAATGTTCTCCTGTTGAGTATAAAACTCCCATCCTGTTTGTTTTTAATGCTACCTGTGTGTATTGACTGTAGACTCCTCTCTGTTAGTGGTCAATGCAATACTAATGTAGCGCTGTTTCTCAATTTCATAGCTATCAATGTTCAGAAGGGTGGAAAAAATTGGATACACAAAGAATTATTTTTATTTTTAGATTTTTATTGTCCTTGATGGTTTGGAAACTGCTTTGAAAAACTGGACTCCTTAAAAGATGGTTGCTGTTGTTTTTTCCAGTTAAGGGTACTTTGTTTAGTAATTTAGGAAGCATATTGTAAGTATTTGCAATACACATTGAAATAGATTAGGAATATTAACTGCCCAATAGTTATGTGTCCTTTGAGCCATCTGCAGATTCCAATATATAGTTTATCAAATTCTGAATTAATAAAAATCCTATAATTCACCCTTCACAAAAATAAAATAGCTTGCTAGTATTTTATACTGCGTAATCCATATACTTTGTCCAGCATTTGCAAAGGGGGGGGGAAGGGAGAGGGGAGAGGGAAGCTTATCAGTGACCAGTTTAAAACAAACAAATTGAAAACATGCCCCTGGATACAGGAGCTCTATATCCATTATAGAATAGCAGTAAACTATTACAGACTCTTCTGATTTTGACACTGAAAAGGAAAACTTGAAGATTGTCACTGTGTGCTTGGGGAATGAGTAGTGGTCACCCTGGATTTAGATCCAGGATCCCACCCTGGATTTAGATCCAATTCAAGAAAGAAAGAATTGGATATTGAACTTGAAAAAGTGCTGAGTTCTAAAGCACATTGTCAGCTCAAGAGTGAGAGATAATAAAGATAGGGAAATAAATGTTTATGCTGTCACTATTGTAGTTTAGGCCCAAATATGAGCTTATACCATATTTCCCACAACTCTTTTGTAAATCAAGAAGCAACCTGAGATCTTTATGCTAGGAAAGGCCACTCTTGAGCCCTGGTTACTTTTAATTTGAGTCTTGGAACATTATTGTAAATCTAAAAATAAAAAAGGAATAGAGCTTTTTAGTTAAAGTATCTGGCTTTCTCCATAGTGGGTGGAGCTAACATCCAAGAATGGGATGACACCGTCCCTTCAGCCAATGAGGACTGAGTCTGTCAAATTGTATATCTTCATCCTCCTGTCTTAATTCCCCCTCTTTGACTCAGTCCTCAGGCTGAATAGGACGCGTGTTTTTACTGCTCCCATTCTTGTGAGGTGTTCTTCACCATCTGTCATCGAGTTTCTGACCGTGAGTTTCTCCCCAGCTGATCTATAATTCATCAGGATCGCTGGGTTGAGTGCAGTGTGGGCTTTGGCTCTACCGCTTGCCGAGCCTCGAGCCAAGGGCCATTCAGTGGGAAGGGGGGATTCCTTCCCAGTTTCGGCCTCAGGAGCTTGCTCCGCCGTTGTATTCCGGCTCTAACGGAGGCGTTGTGGCCTGGTCACAACAGCATTTATTCTGAAATCGCCTGCTGTCGGAGCTTCGTGGTTTCCTAGTCACTGGAGCTATCGCGCTCGTGTGACCAACGACCAGGGGAGCCTTGTGCTCCGTTGCTGCTCAGCTAGAGAGTGACAGCGCAGACTGCAACATTGCCGCAGGAGCTTTCGCGCTCGAGAGGCTCACTGTCATCTGCCCTCCGGCATAGGGGTTTTGGCCCCAAGAGCCGGTATTCGCTGCCCGTAAATTTTATAATCTCAGCGCCAGCCCCGTGGCCCGTTGTCAGCCTGCCTGGATGTCAATCCTCGTGCCTTTTTTTGAGCCTGTCAGCCTCGCATGGGCATGAAAGGGACAGTGGTGGCCATTTTGGATTGGCCACATTGTGAGACGGGGCCATTCTTTGAGGCGGCGGCCACCTTGAGTGAGGCAGTGGCCATTTTGGAGAAGCCAAGGCTGGTTAAGGGAAGCAGTGGCCATTTTGAGTGTGGTGACGGCCATTTTGCATCAGCTAAGGCCGGTTTTTTGTGTACAAGGAGGCCAAATTTTACCTTTTATTCCCTGCTGCATTTTATTAAGCCTCCCAAATGGCAGAAGATAGCAGTAAGCTGCATAAGAGCCCCTCTGCTAAGAGGCAGGCGGCGGTCTCGGTCCATGAGGCCTCCTATGAGTCGGCCAGACCTTCCTCTCACAAGGAGGGGACCAACAAGCCACAACCCTCTTCTTCTGTCGCCCTTCCCAAGGTCTCCAGGGCAACCCAGAGGGATGAGAGCCGCAGGGCCAGAGCGCTTGACAAAATTTGCACCAAGTCTTCCCGCTGCGGCCCAGAGCTTTCTCCGCCTCACCAGCGTAGTCCTGCTTCAGTGGCCGGAGATGCCCAGGAGGCAGTTCTCGCTGAGGTGGCTTCCCTACACCCTTCTGAAACCATGTCCTTGGACAACCCTGATTTGGCCATTGCGGACAATGACATTTGGGAGGTCTCTCCCCATCTAGGGCCTCCAATGGTCCCATCGATTTCACGGGCCTCATCGACCTTTACTCCAACGGCTGCTGGGCTTCGGGCCCCTCCGCCAACGACAACACAGCTTGACCCCACCAACGTGCAGAATCTGATTGCAGAGGCTATAAAGCAAGGTATTGAGGCAGGTATTAAACAACTGGTCAGGCCTGCAGCCTCCTCTACTGAGGTGTCCAGGCCTCCTACCCACGCCTCTACCTCGGTGGGCAATGAACATGGGGGGCGGTCTTATGACAGACACTCCCCCGAGCGATCGTTGGGCTCTCAGTCAGATCTGGAAGAGGACCAATTGGACCTGGACCTCTCGGATGACGAGGGGATTGCCCCAGACCCGCCGGCCTCATCGGGTCTGTTTCACCCTGGTCTCTTCAAATCGCTTTTGTTTAAAGCTAAGAACGCGGCCAATCTGGGGTCAGCTACCTCTGAGCCATATGATGACAATCCAACTAGGGATCCGTTGTTCGAAGAGACCACCACTGAGGCAGAGGTGATACCGGCTCCCCCGCTCTTCGTGGATGCCGTCCTACGACAGTGGCATTCGCCCGCTTCGGGGCCTTTGCCCAACCACTTGGACAAACGGTACTTTAATGTGGCACCGGACTTAGCACAACATCTCCAAATGCCTCCGGTGGATGCCCCTGTGTCGGCGTTGTACTCCTCCAACCACATGCCGGGCGAATCTGATGAGTTGCTGCGACCGGAGGAGTGGAGGACGGAGCAGGCACTCCAAAAGGCCCACCAGGCGGCCGCCTGGGCAGTTAGAGCATCCACAACCACCTCATTTTTCTCCCGCATGTCGTTGAGGTGGCTGAGGCAACTTCAGGAGCGTCTCCCTGTTTCCGATCTCAGGGCCCAGCAAGACTTCAATAAGTTGCTTGCCGCGGCCCAGTTCTCGGCCGATGCCACCCTTCAGTCAGCCTGCTTCGCCGCCAGGGCTATGGGGGCTTCAGTGGTGGCAAGGAGGATGGACTGGCTGTGCAGCTGGTCAGCGGACACGCGCCATAAATGGTGTCTTGTGTCTGCTCCTTATAGGGGCCAGCAGCTATTTGGGGAGGCCTTGGAACCCATCTTGATTGAGTCATGGGACAAGAGGAAGGTCCTCCCATCTTACTCCCGTAAGAGCTCCTTTCGTCCTGCCCCTTTCACCAGGCGCCCCTTTTGGGGCCCCGATCAGGGACCAGGATACGGGAGGTTCCAGGGCCAGTATGGTGCTAGACAGAGACAGGCCCTGGATAAGGCTGGCAAGGGCAGACCATATAGGTGGCCCTTTCGAGGTGGAGGGGGTCGCCCCTTCCGGCGTACTAAGTGAATCCACGCAGGATCCTCCCATAGGGGGTCGGCTGGCCCTCTTCGCTAGCAGATGGGAGGAAATCACTACTGATGCGTGGGTTAGGGAGACTGTGTCATCTGGCCTCTCCCTTGAATTCCTCTCCACCCCCCCCCCAAGGTTTTTCCTTAGATGCCCTATGTCTTCCAATCCAGATAAGAGGGTTCTCATGAATGTGGCCATCCAGCACCTGCTGGACATTCAAGCCATCCAGTGGGTGCCTGAGGACCAGCTAGGGCAGGGGTTCTACTCCATTTTGTTTGTAGTCCCCAAATCCTCGAGCAGGTGGAGAGCTATTCTCGATTTGAAATGCTTGAATCGTTATATCACTTATAAGTGGTTTAAGATGCACACGCTGCAATCCATCTTAAGTGGCATTTGGAAGGGGGACCTCCTCTCCTCGATCGATCTCACCGAGGCCTACCTGTACATACCAATTTGGCCTTCCCATCAAAAATTATTACGGTTCTGTTATGCAGGTTCCCACTATGAGTATAGGGCTCTCCCATTTGGCCTCTCCTCAGCACCGATGGTTTTCACCAAGGTGCTGGTGGCGCTGGCTGCACATCTGAGATCGATACCCATGCGTGTCCAATGTTACCTGGATGACATACTCATACAAACATCATCCAGGCACCAGGTGGTGCAAGATGTCCAGGTAATGGTTAACGCCCTCAGACATCACGGGTTCTCGATAAACTTAGACAAAAGTCATTTGTCCCCTACCACCAGACTGACCCATTTAGGAGCCATTATTGATTCTCTGGAGTGCATGGTGTACCTTTCCCAGGAGCGACAGGACAGTATTTTGGAACTCTCTCAACAGGTCCTGATGCAGAATAGGGTCCCCCTGAAACTGCTTTCCATGCTCCTGGGTAAAATGATATCGGCTATACATATTACCCCCTGGGCGCACCTGCACTCCAGGGAATTGCAATGGTTTCTTTTGCCCTTTCAGAGGTCGGGACGCAGCACGTCAGCATCCCAGGTCCTGGTGCCATCAAATGTCCGACGCTCGCTCCATTGGTGGACTTCGCCGGCCACCACGAAGGGTTGCTATTTCCTGGAACCCCGCAAAATCACCATCACCACGGACGCCAGTCTGTACGGTTGGGGGGCTCATGTTCAATCTGCCATAGCTCAGGGCACGTGGTCCCCGACAGAGGCGAAGTACAACATAAACAGAATAGAGCTATGTGCAGTCTACCTGGCGCTCAAGCAGCTGAAACATCTGGTGGCCGGTCAGCACGTTCTGGTGCTGACAGACAATGTGGCTGCAAAGGCCCACATAAACTGGCAGAGGGGCACCATGTCTCTACATCTCATGGACGAGGCCAGGACTCTGGGTCACTGGGCAGAACACCCAGTGTCGATATCGGCGGAGCACATCTCCGGGTGACCAACGTGACAGCGGACTGGCTCAGCCGCACCACCATAGACCAGGCAGAGTGGAGTCTTCATCCCTCCATCTTCCAAGCCTTGGTGAGCCGGTTCGGTCTGCCGGTGGTGGATCTCTTCACCACCCCGGGGAACGCCAAACTGCCCAGATACTTTACCCATTTCAAGACCCAGGGCGCGGATGCTCTCCATTGCAACTGGCCACCCGGCCTACTATATGCATTCCCCCCTGCCTCTCCTCCCCAAGGTCATCAGGAAGATCTTGGAGGAGAGGGCCGAAGTGCTGCTCCTAGCCCCTCACTGGCCCAGGAGGGCCTGGTTTGCGGACCTCAAATCGCTGTCAGTCTGCCAGCCCTGGAAGATCCCGCAGACAGAGTCGTCGCTCAGCCAGGTGTCGTTGGTCCACCCAGACCCCCAGTGGTACCAACTGACCGCCTGGCGCTTGAGTGGTGCACTCTAAAGTGCCACAAGGTATCTGACAGTGTCATTCAGACTCTTCAGGCCTCCAGGAGGCCATCCACCGACAGGATTTACTCAGCCACCTGGAAGATTTTCTGTTCCTGGTGTTCAACTGAGGGATGTTCTCCTGTGGATCTTTCTATTGTCAGGATCCTTGACTTTTTGCAGCAGGGGCTGAACAAAGGGCTTTCGCCCAACATGCTTCAGCGACAGGTAGTGGCGCTCTCTTCGGTTCTGTCCTGCGGCTCCCTGGAGTCCTTGGTGCAACATCCCCTTTTACGCAGGTTCTTTAAAGGGGCGGTGAACTTGTGCCCGCCCGTCATTCATAGGTACCCAACCTGGGACATTTCACAGGTACTCCTTTCTCTGACGGGGGCCTCCTATGAGCCCTTGAGGACCACTTTGCTTCGCCACCTTACCTGCAAGGTGGCGTTCCTGGTGGCGATCACCTCCGCTCGGAGGATCTCGGAGCTTGCTGCCTTGTCTGTCAGGGGGGATCTCTGTATATTTCATTCTGATCGAGTGGTCCTCCGGCTGGACCCTACGTTTGTGCCAAAAATAAACTCATATTTCCACAGGGCCCAGGAGATTGTCCTTCCTAATTTCTGCCCTAATCCTTCTCATTCATTGGAAAGGCAATGGCACACCCTTGATGTTAGGAGGGCCCTTAAGAAATATATTAAGCGTACTTCCACTCTACGCAGAACAGAGGCGCTTTTCGTCACTTTTCAACCTACTTCCCTGGGCCGGAAGGTGTCTTCCTCCACTGTTGGGCGTTGGCTACGTAGCATCATAGCTAGGGCTTATGACCTGCAGTCCTTGCCGCGACCGGCCAGTGTGACAGCGCACTCAACCTGCAGCGCTGCAACGATGGCGGCATGGTCCACACAAGCCTCCATCGAGGAGGTCTGCCAGTGGCTACTTCGGCTTCGCCAATTCCCTTTATCCGCCACTACAAAATTGATGTTTTTGTGTTGGCAGAGGCGGCATTTGGTTGTAGAGTTCTTCAACGTGTTGTCCTGCAGACTGGGGAAGCCAGCCAGACTTAGCCCTCCCAACAGACAGACTGCTTTGGTATGTCCCATTCTTGGATGTTAACTCCACCCACTATGGAGAAGGGGCGTTGGTCTTACCTGATACGCCTCTTCTCGTAGGGTGGAGCTAACATCCAATCCCTCCCAAAGTTAGTCTGGTCTGGACTTCGGGACTTCAAATTGTTATCTTCTAGCTTGTGTTTTTGGCCTTGGGAGCTACACGCCGAGTCTGTCCATCATCTTTCGTCAAAGAGGGGGAATTAAGGCAGGAGGATGAAGATATACAATTTGACAGACTCAGTCCTCATTGGCTGAAGGGACGGTGTCATCCCATTCTTGGATGTTAGCTCCACCCTACGAGAAGAGGCGTATCAGGTAAGACCAACGCCCCTTCCCTTCCCTTCCCTTCCCTTTCCTTCCCTTTCCTTTCCTTTCCTTTCCTTTCCTTTCCTTTCCTTTCCTTTCCTTCTCTTTCCTTTCCTTTCCTTCCCTTCCCTTCCCTTCCCTTCCCTTCCCTTTCCTTTCCTTTCCTTTCTTTTTTTTTTTTTTCCTTTCTTATTTTTATTTTCTTTCTTTTCCTTTTTGAATTTAAGGAATAAAAGTGAGGACTTGGTTTATCAAATGATCTGTAATTTTTGAGTATATTCCAAGAGATGGAGGAATGAACTCCCATACATGCAGATGGAGGTGGGGAGAAGTGGAGGAAGAAATTATTTAAATCTGCTTGGGATTTCCACAATAAATGAACATTTTAAAAAATCAGTCAGATAAGCAATTATTTCTCATGCTGGATAAATGCACAAGCAAACTAGTCAGTTGCCAATAATGACAATTTTTTATGCTGTAGAATAATGAATTTCCATTCAAAGTAGCATAGTAAGGCTTTTTGTAACTTATTTTTCTCTTGCATTGTAAAGATATTAAATGTTATAGGATCCTTTGAGATTTAAATTAATTTCAAAAACAAAATTATCGTATTAATTTTTCTTTAAATATGATTTATAATTACAAATTCCATAGGGCTTTTTCCTAGTTGCTTTTAATAAAAAGATAGAGAGGCTTACGGAAATAATCTTAATTGTTCAGCATTCTACTGCTGTTTCACTTATTTTAAGTATTTAGGTATTAGGTATTAATGAGTAAATTGCTACTTATAGAACTTGTCCATTGTTCTAATATTTACATTGTTTTCCCCAGTCATCCTTTTTTTAAAAATCTTTAATTTGACAGTCAACTGAATATTGCTCTTATGGTCAAAACTGTGACCATCAATGAGATTATTGTCTTTCCTAATATGTACTAAGAGGCAGAGTTTTTAATTGTGTCTCTATATAAAAAATTGATGGATGCAAAATGATATTGCAAATATGTGTCTATATTGGCACATACTACATTCATATTCATATTCATATAAGGAAAGCTGTATTTTGGTAAAGAAACACATTAAGAAAAATTCAGATCAGAGAAAAAGAGAGGGCAATGCTATTAATGCTCATACCATGCATGAACTTTATCATGAAAATGATAGTATTATAAGTGATGTTATCTGGATCTCTACTTGAATGTTGTGTTCTCCTGAGTGCTCCCGGGAAAGTCCAAGAATGGGTTGACTCGTCTGTTCTGCCTAGAGACCGAGCTGTCAAACTTGTGGCCACGCCCCGTCGTCACCTTCTCTGGCCCAGTTTTCAGCTCAGTCTCAGCCTGAAGAGACATGTCAAATGACTTGGATTTCTTGGACTCTTCTACTTAAACAGGTTTCTTGCGCTATGGGATTGTTTGATCAAATCAGATCGCTATCAGCGCAGCTTGTTGCCGTGCGCCATTTTAGCGCACCAGAGCGCCGGCTCCTTCCCGATCAAGCTAGCAGCCCCAGCTCAACTGGGAAAGCTTGGATCGACAGATTTAAGCAGCGGTGGACAAATTGACATCCAGACCACCGAGCACACGTGCGCTGGCTAGTCTGGTCCGCCAGCAACGCCGCCTCCACCATTTGCCTTTGTGATCAAGGCACAGAGTCCCTGCCTAGTTTCAGCTAGGCATACTGTTACGAGGCTTAATACACCGCGGCTGCTGTTCCCGGCTATCCACTACAGCCTCAGCCCCTGTCAGCCTCAGCAGGGTTTGGTGTCCCTGCCTAGTTTCGGCTAGGCATACTCATGACGAGGCAAGCTATGCCGCGGCTGCTGTTCCCGGCTAATTGCTTCAGCCTCAAGCCCCTGCCAGCCTCAGCAGGGTTTGGTGTCCCTGCCTAGTTTTGGCTAGGCATACCCATTAAAGAGACAGAGAGAAGGCAGCAGTTCAAATTCCTCTCCTGCCTGTCATTGTGACTGTCTCCAAAATGGCGGAGCACGACACAAGTCAGAGGGAAAATAACCAGCCTCCGGAACTCTTTCAAGCTGCTGCAGATGCTCAAAATCGCAGCCAAGCCAAAACCTCTGCTAGGGCTCCTAGACCAAGAAAGTCTTCCAAAGCTTCTGAAAAGGATGCCAAAAGACAGCAAAGGGCTTTAGAGAAGCAATTTGCCAGGGATCAAAAGGACCTGACAGAGCAGACAATTCAAACTGCTCTCCTCCTGACAGAAGCTGTCAGTTCCCGCCCTTTTCAGAGTGAGCCATTAACTCACTCAGAGGGTGCAATTCTGCAAGCCTGGTCACCAGAGGGAGCTAGGGAGCACTCTCCTCTCTTGTCCTCCCAAGGCTGTAATGAGATGGAATTAAACCGTTTTTTCTGCCCGGCAACAACTGAGTGGCAGCATGGCTCCAGTGACAGGAGGTCTGCTCCAGCAACTACCTTCACACGTACAGCTGAAGGACTTCACCACGGTAAAAACTTAAGAGCTGACTTGCCTGGAGATATAAAATCATTGATCTCCCAGGCTATTTCACAAGGCATTGCTACAGGTTTGCAGCAAGCCCGTGCCCCATCTGCCCTGGTTTCTGAGCCCTCTGCCAGTTGCCATCAGCATCTTCAGGCAACAGGGGTCCCAGCCCCATTGGCATGGCTCCCGGTCTCCCAACTCCTCCTTGGATAGTGAAGACTCACTACTACCAGATGAGGGACAAAGAGAGGCAGATTTATCTGAGGATGAGGGCTTAACCCCAGATGTTCCGGCCTTCACCGGACTCTTTCCTCCCGCCATCTTTAAATCGCTTTTGCATAAGGCAAAGGTGACATCTGGAATGGGAGTAGATTCCACCCCAAAGCCTATGGGCCTTCAGGGCCCCAGCGAACACCTGTTTTCTGAGCCAGCTATGGAACAGGAGATCATACCTGCACCACAACTTTTTGTAGATGTGGTTCAAAAACAGTGGGCTCAGCCCTGTTACTTTCCAATTCCAGGTGGAAATGATAGACGTTTTTATAACATGGCTCCTGATCTGGCTGAACCTCTCCAGTTGCCAAAGGTAGTTGGGCCCGTGGCATCCCTCGTGTCTTCCTCCCTTGTGTCAAGTGACATAGCGGAAGGGTTAAAAGCCGAGGACAAGAAGATCGAACTGTCCTTGCATAAAACGCACCAATCTGCAGCCTGGGTGATCAAAGCGGCCTCAGCGGCCTCGTTTTTCAATCGGACCTCATTGCTCTGGATTCGCCAGATACAACAGAGGGTTCCACCACAAGAGGCCAGGCTCCACCAGGACCTCAATAAATAAATTAATTTATTAACTATTCAATTCTCAGTGGATGCCACTTTGAACACTGCAAAATATGCCTCCAGAGCTCTTTCGTCCTCCGTGACATCTAGGAGGATGCTTTGGCTCCGTGACTGGCAGGCTGATGCCAAGTCCTAATGGAGGCTAGCCTCTGCCCCTTATTCAGGCGGCATGCTATTTGGGGAGGCCCTGGAACCAGTCCTTATTGAGAATAAGGACAAAAGGAAGGTCCTTCCATCTTCATTTAGGTGAGCAGACCGGCGTTCCTCTCCTTACTGAACCGGAATTTTCCCAGCACCAGAGGTACTTCCCTCATAAGTCTGAACACCAGCCAGACAGGGTGGGTTTTTGCAACCAGCCCAGACAACAGCTCCAGGCCAAACGGCCCTTTCGAGGAGCAGGAAGTCGCTTCTTTTGTAGATCACAATGACTACCAAACCAATCCTCCCATCGGCGGCCGATTGGCCCTCTTTGCGGCCCAATGGGAGATGATAACAATGGACAATTGGGTCCTCAATACAGTGAGGCTAGGCCTCAGTCTGGACTTCCTTTCCACACCCCCGAATCACTTTATTCATTGCCCTGTCCCAAAGAACAATGAAAAGAAAGGCCTCATAGAGTCCTGTTGGATATTCAAGCCATCGAGGCGGTCCCAGAGACCCAAACAGGACAGAGCTTTTATTCCATTCTGTTCGTTGTTCCAAATAATTTGGGGGGGGGGTGGAGAGCAATTTTGGATTTAAAAAAATTGAATCTGTATCTGGTCTACAAGAGGTTCAAAATGAACTCCCTCCAGTCGATCCTGGATGGCATTCGAGAAGGCGACTTCCTGGCATCCATCGATTTGACAGAGGCTTACCTCCATGTGCCGATTCTTCCGGCCCATCACCAGTTTCTATGTTTTTGCTACAGAGGGAACCACTTTCAATACAGGGCATTATCTTTTGGCCTGGTGTCGGTGCCCCGATCCTTCACCAAGGTCCTGGCGGCGCTGGCGGCATACCTCAGGTCAATACCTGTACATCTACAATGCTATTTGGATGACATACTTATCAAGGCATCCTCTCCCATGAGAGCAGCAGAGGATTTACAAATAACGATCAGGGCCTTACAAGATCACGGCTTCTCAGTCAATTTCCAAAAAAGTCATCTGGTTCCCGCCACAAGACTCTTACACCTTGGAGCGGTGATCGACACCAGATTGAGCCAGGTGTTTCTGTCTCCGCAAGGACAGCTAAATAACCCTGATACAACAGATATGAGAGGAACGCACGGTCCCCATAGCCCTCTTATCATGGCTGCTGGGAAAAATGGTGTCGTGCATCTCCATAGTTCCCTGGGCAAGACTGCACACCAGGACCCTTCACTGGTTTTTGCTTCCATACCAGTGGGCCTGCAGCAGCAATTCCCACACCAGGGTTCGAGTCGACCCAGTGATATTGCAGTCCCTCCGATGGTGGACATCTCCAGCCCTAGACAAGGGATGTGCCTTCAAAGAACCCAGTCACATCACGATTATGTTGGATGCCAGTCTCTTTAGCTGGGGCGCCCATCTCCAACCTCACATGGTGCAGGGGCGTTGGACTCAGGAGGACCTAGCCAACAACATCAATTGGCTGGAGCTTCGGGTGGCTCACTTGGCCCTTCAACATTTCAAGGACATAATCCAGGGACAAAACGTTCTGCTTCTCATGGACAATGTGACTGCCAAAGCTCACATCAACCATCGGTGGGACCCACTCCAGGGCCATCATGACAGAAACAGAACAGTTGGGGATTTGGGCAGAGAAGCACCTCCTCTCCCTCAGAGCGGAGCACATCGCGGGAGTAGCGAATGTGCAGGCAGACTGCCTCAGCAGGTCCACAATAGACCATTCTGAATGGAGGTTACATCCGGACCTCTTCAGAGAGCTGTCCGAGAGGTTCGGTCAGCCAGTTGTGGACCTGTTCGCCTCCCCGATGAATGCCCAATTGCCACGATATTTCACCAGATTTGCAACACCGGGAGCGGAAGGGACCAACACTCTCCGCAGCCCTTGGCCCAAGGGACTGCTGTATGCCTTCCCCCCTGTTCCCCTCATTCCAGGGGTCATTCGCAAGGTATTGTCAGAGAGGGCGGAGATTCTGCTCCTTGCTCCCCACTGGCCCAGACGCCCATGGTTCGCAGACCTGGTAGGCCTTTCAATTTCTCGACCCTGGAGGATTCCTCAGGAGAGAATTTCCCTCAGCCAGGGGGTCTTGGTCCATCCGGAGCCTCAGTGGCTCCAACTGACCATCTGGCATTTGAGAGGAGACTCCTGAGGAAGGACAACTACTCCTCCAGGGTGGTTCGGACAATTCAGGCCTCAAGAAGGCCATCAACAAACAGAATTTACAATTCTACTTGGACAGCATTTACTAGCTGGTGTTCTAAAGGAGACATTGTTCGCACTTCAGCGTCAGTGCCACAAGTCCTGGACTTTCTTCAGGAAGGACTGGACAAGGGCCTGTCACACAACACCATTCGCCGGCAAGTAGAGGCCCTTTCTACAGTATTGGCATGTGGGGAACAGGAATCTCTGGCTCACCACCCAGTTATTTGGATATTTATCAAGGGGGCGGCAAACTTGAACCTGCCTGTGATTCACAGGTACCCCACTTGGGACTTGTCCAGGGTCCTACAGGCCCTAACTTCCGTGCCCTTTGAGCCACTAAGTACTGTCAGCTTGCGTTTCCTGACCTTTAAGATCGCGTTCCTTGTGGCCATAACTTCAGCCAGGCACATCTTGGAATTGGCAGCTCTTTCAATCAGGAAAGACTTATGCATATTTCATCAGAACAGGTTCATCCTCAGGATGGATCCCTCCTTCATCCCCAAGGTGAACTCCTGGTTCCACAGGGCCCAGGAGATCATTTTGCCAGACTTCTGTCCAGGGCCAACTCATGCCCTGGAGAAGAAATGGCATACCTTGGATGTGAGGAGGGCCATCCAGATTTACATCAGGAGAACGCCCCCTACCAGAAAGACGGAGGCACTATTCGTGTCTTTCCATCCTTCATCAGTGGGTTCCAAGGTAACTCCATCAACAATAGGCCATTGGCTGAGAGCCTGTATCGCTAAGGCCTATGAAGCTCAGGCCTTACCGGCTCCCAGAGGGGTGACTGCCCATTCTACAAGGAGTGCAGCCATAACGGCAGCATGGGCGACGCAAACGTCCATTGAAGACATTTGCAGGGCGGCGACATGGGCTTCACCCTCGCCTTTTATTCGTCATTACAAGTTAGACATTTTTGCATCTGTGGAAGCATTCTTCAGATGGAGGGTCCTGCAAAAGGTGCATGCGGATATGAGGACTTCCGACCAAGCAGCGACCCACCCTTAAATCGTCCGGCTTTGGTAAGTCCCATTCTTGGACTCTCCCGGGAGCACTCAGGAGAAGGGGTGTTAGTCCTACCTGATATGCCCTTTCTCTGAGTAGCTCCGGGAGAGTCCAAACCCACCCTGGCAACCACTCAGTCTGAAGTCCAGGAGCTATCACTTAACCTTGTTGAGATTTGATTCGCAGCTATGTCCTCGCCGAAAACTGGGCCAGAGAAGGTGATGATGGGGTGTGGCCACAAGTTTGACAGCTCGGTCTCTAGGCAGAACAGATGAGACAACCCGTTCTTGGACTCTCCCGGAGCTACTCAGAGAAAGGGCGTATCAGGTAGGACCAACATCCCATTTCAATCCCTAAGATGCTACAAAATTGTATGCCTCTATTCAAAATTGTGCTGTAAAATATCAATCAAAATATATCAATTCTGAAACAAATAAAGATATACACAGAACAATGAAACAGATATAAAATTGTTTCCAAATTAAGCAAATAACACCTATAAATAAAGAATCCCTGACATAACTAATTCAATATTGCAGGTTTATCTTACTCTTTTCAGTTCGTGGCCCACTCACCTGAAATCTAACTTCTTCAGTGCTTGCTTCTCACTTGTATTCCCAGGCAAGATTATTGAGAAATATTAGAAAATTCTAACTGTCCTTCTTCCAGAATTCCATTAGTAATTCATCTCTCAGTAGAAAAGACAATAGCAATATCACTTAGACTTATAAACCACTTCATAGTGCAGCCCTTTCTAAGGTTTACAGCCCTTTCTAAGAATTTACAGAGTCAGCATATTGCCCCCAACAATCTGGGTTCTCATTTTACCAACCTCGGAAAGATGGAAGGCTAAGTCAACCTTGAACCGCTTGTTGTGGTCCGCCAGCGGCCTGCGGAGCTGGCAGCAGATTCGGACAGCAAGGAGGCTGGAGAGGAACAAAGGCCAGGCCTGGAGTCTGGAGAAGACTCGATGCCAGAGGCAGGGATCCAGCCAGGGCTATTGGGGAGGTCTGTCCCACCTTCAGAACCTCCAGAGACTGACATGAGCGAGGCAGAGGAAGAGGAGGAGCCTGTTCTCAATGTGCGTAGGCACAGAGCCGCCAGAAGGCAAGAACAGTTACAGAGTAAGGCCTGGGGATAATTGGCTCCTCCCATAGGCTATATAAGGGGAGAACACGACAGGGTTTGGTGCAGGAAGCAACTTAGTTCATCTCTCGTCTTGTCATTGCAACTTGGATCCAGTTTTGTTGTTCCTGTTTGAACTTGTCAAGTTTTCCTGCAAATTGGTTCTTGGCAGTTTGCCAAAGAAGAGCAAAGTTCCTGTATGTGTTATCTGCTTCTCCCTGAAAGACTCTCGTCAGACTTTGTTTTACTTTGTTTGAACTTCTGCCGACTGCTAATGAAAATAATTAGCAGACGTTACAAATAAAAGACTTGCTTTACTTAGTTTGGACTTCTGACAACTGCTAATGAAAAATAATTAGCAGCCGTTACAAATAAAAGAGGTTTGTGAGACGCCGTTTGTGCCGTGTTCCTTAATCAGGAAGCCTAGGTCAGAACACCGCTCAGAATTGAACTCCTGGAGTGAGCAGTAAGTTAGCCTGCTGTACTGCATTCTAACCACTTCGCCACCATGGCACAATGACTACCAGCAGGACTTTTAATTAGCAGACTACTAAAAATTCAGTCTTTTTAAATAATTGATTTCCCTTAATATAATTTCATTATCATAATATCATTATCATCATCATCATCATCATCATTATCATTATTATCATCATTATCATTATTATCATTATTATCATTATTATCATTATTATCATCATTATCATTATTATTATTATTATTATTATTATTATTATTATTATTATTATTATTATTATTATTATTATTATTATTATTATTATTATTATTATTATTATTATATGCCATGATGGTTTGTTTAAAGGGCCGCAGCACTACTTCCTATAGTTGGACATGACTGGCAGGGAAATCTTTACCTTTACTAGTTTTGCTTGGAAAATTGAACAGATTTCCATAATTAGCACATATGAGGAAAGTGTATTAAAAAAAAATAATCCTAGAACAACCTATTAGTCAATATTAAAGCTTGCATTTCTCTTTTGTAGTTTTACATCTTCTGAATCTGTACTATTTTGAACATTCACAAAGAGAAAAGGACTATTAATAATTGGTGGGGCTATCCACCAGAAACTGAGAGCGATAATTGGGCAAAAAGCACCTGAAAGCTTATTCAAAGGCTAAAGGACAGAGCAAAGGAGGAAAAATAATTCAAGATTATATCAAAATAGATACATTCATTTATTTATGTGTGCCTGCCTCCCCCCACTCCATTTCATGGCAACTTGAAATCTTTGCAAGTTGACACCATGGACTTAAAGACTGCCATAAACTTTATACTGGATTTTCTAATAGATTAGTCCTTCATCATTGGAAAGGCAAATTTATGGTCTCCATTATTTTGTGAAGAGAATACCTGACATTATTTGCAACCTGTAAGCAAGTTGTTGATAACAGTAATTATGTATGGAATACAGGCCATCCTGTATTGAAACTGTTATGAAAAACATCTATGTATAATAGGCCCTAATATGTATAATTTTGTAGCGGTTGTTGCAGAATTTATTGTTTCTTTTTTTCTTTTTCTGTTTCATTACACATTTTTTAAAAACAAAAAACCAAACACATACATGCATGCACATACACAAACATCCCAGATGTTTATTCACTAAATAAAATAGCTCTTTTTCATTTTTCATTGATTTTGTAGAAAACTGACAAGGAACAAGGATGGGGAAAATGAATCTGGTTTATATTTTACTTACCGCTTTCCAAATCAATATAAAATATAAATGTTGTTCATGGTTGCTCCTAAAAGTTAAAAGCTATCCACCACTTTGATATTTCATTGTTAATTCTAAGGCTGGTTGTTCTTCTTATTGTCATTAGTTTGGACTTCTTTATCTTAATTTTAATCCCATTTTTGGACTACTTTATCTTAATTTTAATCCCATTTTTTCACTGTGTTCCTTGACTTTTATTACTGGAGCTTCCAAATTCTTTTTATTTTCAGTTATCTGAGTTGTATCATTAGCATAGTGCTAGTTATTGGTGTTTTTTCATCCAATTTTAAAACCACACTCATCTTCTTCCAATCCAGTTTCCCCTAATATACATTCAAACATATAAGTAGAATAAATAAGGGATTCGAATATAGCTTTGACCTATAATTGCTGAAGGAAAATTGATTGGTTGTCTTCATAGATTGTAAAATGAGATGGACCTTAACCCTAACCCTAACCTTGGACTGTAATTTTCCAATTATTATAAAAGAAATCCCATAGATATTTGTAGCTATTGGGTTCATTTGTTCAATTGTGTTATTATTAACTGACTATTTGTATTTCTGTCTTCTATTTGATAAAACTAAGTTTATCATAATTAACAGTTAAATACCCATTTTTACAATAAATTTAGTTTTCAGTGCATGCTTCCTGCCACCTTGGGTTTCACTGTGTCACCCATATACAATAAAATTGGAATTCTTCTGTCAGTTACTTTATATAAACTATTTTGAATAAGATGTTTAAATGAAGGAATGTATATAAATATTGTATAGAAATGGGGCTGATATACAATCTGGCTCAATCTCTGGATGTTTTGATATAGTTATAAAAATCCCCCTGTTGGATACATCTTACTAATAAACCCATTTTCTCATATAACCTATAAATTAGCAGAAAGTGTTTGTTTATATAAGAATTGGGATTTCCTATAGTCTGTGCCTTGAGTTTAAATCAAAAACTGATTAAAAAAAAAAGCTGCATATAATTTTGTTTGTAGAGGCTTGGTTATCAGCCAGAAATTGTAGCACCATGCAGTAGACAATGGTTGAGCTGCCTGCTTGAAAAACTTGCTTGTTCATGTTCTATTCTGTGACCCGCATATTTAACTTAATAATTGGATATAATGTGTTTAGTTTGGTTATTATACTTAAGAGAGTTATTTCTCTGTAATCAACTGGATTATTTCTGTTCCATTTTTTATATAAAGGTACAACGATAAGTACCACCCAGTCATCTGGGACCCTAGCTGTCTGATTACTAAAGGTAAATAAGCTGGCTAACCTTGGAGTCCACAATTTATTATTTGATTCTATATGCTCAGTGAACCATATCTATGTGTGATGCCTTGCAACTTTTAATTGCTCTATTGGGTGAGTAACTTCTTCAGTTGTTACTGGTGGCCAAGCCCCAGTTAGGAAATATCTAAAGTGAAATATTTCAGAGCTGAAGCTATTCCTGAATCTGTAAAAAATACAGAAATACTCTTTTTAAAAAGTTTAAATTGAACAAAGTGATCATATTATAGGACACAAACAAAAACAGATAAGCTTATTAGATCTTAACATCTTAGCAAAAAAAATACAAAGACAAGGAATTGAGTCATTATTTACTGTTGATAAGTAAAGTATAATGCAGACATTGGTTATCAACACCAAAGTTTCTAAAATAATCAATGGAATAAGATATATAAATATATTCTAGTCTCTTTCTATCATACTAAAATCTTCATTCCTTTTTTCTATCACTGCTACTCTCAGGTTTTGCAATTCAATTTCTAAGGCTATTCTAAAAGGAGTGGAAAAAAATGCCTAGTTCCCATGTTTTCAAAGAACTATCTACAATCTTAATGAGACGTGACATTGAGCCAAATCAGCAGTGCCAGTTTCCCTGGATTTAGATTACAGCAGCAATCCATATCAAGATAATGACAAAAAACAACTTCCTTCAGTTTGGTTGTAAAATGAGACACCAATTAAGAATATTTCAGCAAACTCTTGAGGGATAAATGGTTGCTTTCTCCAAATAAGTTAGTTGTAATATATTAAAATGATTTAAAATAGCAAACCATCCAGTAATTTCAGTTCAAAAAGCAAAGCAAACATCCCATATTTTAAATGCTAAAGTATGCATAATACTAAATTCAGTGTAAGCAGACTCATTTTCCCACCCTACCTCTCAAAAACCAAAGAATGTAAAGATGCAGACAGAAGCATTGTGGGAGGAACAGGGTTACAAGGTATGCTCATGCTCAGACATGAAAGCATCACTAAGCATAGAAATGACACCTCTTTTCCTTTCAACATAACTTCAATAAGTATAAAAATCTTAAGTCCAACAAGCTCTGCCCCATCACAAACTTACCTTGAGTCTATCAGCACTCAGAAGTCATGACACTCTACTGACAAAAAAAAAATTAGCAATAATTGTGTGGTTATGTTAAAAATCTTTGTTCAAACAATTGATAAAGCAAGTATAGAGGATGATTTAAAATGGAAGAACATAGGAATTACCACAAACTCAATTTGCTTTGGATGGTGCATCATAGGCAAGAGTTAGCAGTGGGGATGCCATGTATGGCCTCTCATCAGACTTGTTTTACTTTGTTTGAACTTCTGCCGAATGAAAATAATTAGCAGCCTTTACAAATAAAAGAGGTTTGTGAGATGCCGTTTGTGCCGTGTTCCTTAATCAGGAAGCCTAGGTCAGAACACCGCTCAGAATTGAACTCCTGGAGTGAGCAGTAAGTTAGCCTGCTGTACTGCATTCTAACCACTTCGCCACCATGGCACAATGACTACCAGCAGGACTTTTAATTAGCAGACTACTAAAAATTCAGTCTTTTTAAATAATTGATTTCCCTTAATATAATTAATATGTACAAATATTTAATTTAGAAAGGTTTCAGTTTATAGAATCTTCTAGATTTTTTAGTAACATATTATTATTATTATTATTATTATTATTATTATTATTATTATTATTGTTGTTGTTGTTTTGTCATCATCGTCGTTGTCATCATCATAATCATCATCATCATCATCATCATCATTTATTAAATGTATATGTCACCCAACTCCCAATAACTCTGGTCAATTGAATGGGATTCCATCAGGGAATACTAGAGTTGAAACACTTGAAGTACAGTAAAATATCCCAGAAGGCTGAAAATTACTTTTGTACTCTTGTCAAGAAAATTACATGAACACATCTATGAAGTCATTAGAAGTCAAGCTCACCTTGAATAAGACTTTCCCTTTTTACTTTGTGATCAGTTATAAATGTTTCCCTTAACAAATGCTTATTCAGGGTTCATGGATATCTGCATACTTCTTATCAGTTCAATTAGACTAGCTGATTGACTAATACTAAGAGAGAGCATGACAGACCTGTATCTCCTGATAGATCATGAATGATTTACAGTAAGATAAATTGTTTGTTAAATATTTGT
>QLTV01004297.1:1949964-1960049 GCA_003457575.1 Thermophis baileyi | reverse complement strand
AATGCCTATTTCCCATGTTTTCAAAGAACTATCTACAATCTTAATGAGACGTGACATTGAGCCAAATCAGCAGTGCCAGTTTCCCTGGATTTAGATTACAGCAGCAATCCATATCAAGATAATGACAAAAAACAACTTCCTTCAGTTTGGTTGTAAAATGAGACACCAATTAAGAATATTTCAGCAAACTCTTGAGGGATAAATGGTTGCTTTCTCCAAATAAGTTAGTTGTAATATATTAAAATGATTTAAAATAGCAAACCATCCAGTAATTTCAGTTCAAAAAGCAAAGCAAACATCCCATATTTTAAATGCTAAAGTATGCATAATACTAAATTCAGTGTAAGCAGACTCATTTTCCCACCCTACCTCTCAAAAACCAAAGAATGTAAAGATGCAGACAGAAGCATTGTGGGAGGAACAGGGTTACAAGGTATGCTCATGCTCAGACATGAAAGCATCACTAAGCATAGAAATGACACCTCTTTTCCTTTCAACATAACTTCAATAAGTATAAAAATCTTAAGTCCAACAAGCTCTGCCCCATCACAAACTTACCTTGAGTCTATCAGCACTCAGAAGTCATGACACTCTACTGACAAAAAAAAAATTAGCAATAATTGTGTGGTTATGTTAAAAATCTTTGTTCAAACAATTGATAAAGCAAGTATAGAGGATGATTTAAATGGGAAGAACATAGGAATTACCACAAACTCAATTTGCTTTGGATGGTGCATCATAGGCAAGAGTTAGCAGTGGGGATGCCATGTATGGATTTCACACTAGGAATACATTTAACTGTTAAATAACCATCATAAACTCAGAAAGAAAGAAATACAGAAGATATTCTGGTGCAAATAAATTCACAACCTTAATAGTATGTGGGAATGACCTTGAGGGACAAGGTGAAAAGATGCTGCCTGTGAATGATCACACAAGAAGGGGAAAGACCTGCAGATGCCTCATAGTCAGACAAAGAAATTTAGGAAGCTGATCAGGCTGTAAAAGGGAATATGAGACTTTTGTACTGTCCGACTTACTTACTTACTTATTAAATTTATATGCCACCCATCTCACAGCTTAAGATGCAAGATTCTCTTAATGTAGGCTTATAATAACACAGACTTAGCCCATCTAGTCATTATTTCTATCAGATTTACTTGTGGGGGAGGGGCTGACACAATACCAGAAACACAGTTGATATACTTGTCATGCTTGGAAGTCAGAGAGTTATACTTCATCCAGATCTATCTAATCATAGATATTATTGTAATCCCAATTAGCAATGTATCCAACTTTCTATGTATATTATAAGACTGGACTATCTTCTGTAGAATACTCATTTAATTTATAAAATGTCAATTTCAAATCACCAGGGTTCCTTTGTTATGTAACCGCATACTATTGCCATTTGATTTACTGCATCAATTTGCCTTGGTTAATATTATGGTAGCACATGACTGATACGACATGACATGGCAAGAATGAGCCTATCTGAACAATTTTATTCCACATGGTGAAATCAATAGAACAGAAATTACCTATACCAGGATTGAAGCTAGTGCAGAAATCCACCACCTAAAAGTAGAACATGAACTGTTGGATCACGGGAATTGTATATTTTTTAAGCCCGTTTTATTAATTATGCTAAAATACTTTTGTCAGTAGAATATTTATATATTTCAGTAGTGGAGCATTCCACCATCATCTCTATTTAGCCAATGTTATATTTCATACAGAAACCCATTTGTTTGTTCAGATATACATACGTAACCAAAATCTTTCAGCTTTGCAATTTGACTTATTATCATCACCAAAAAAAGGTTTATTGTTGTTTTTTAAAATTAAATAGAAATGTATTTTCTTTATGCTTTGAATAAAAAATGTACTTTTTTGAATAAAAAATTCCTTATCCGTTTTATGTATAAGCGTACTTAATTGTACTTACATTGTCCTGGTATCTTTGCTTAAATGACTATTGCATAGATACTTTGAATGAGCCGAGGTGGCGCAGTGGTTAGAGTGCAGCACTGCAGGCTACTTCAGCTGACTGCTAGCTGCAGTTCGGCGGTTCAAATCTCACCGGCTCAAGGTTGACTCAGCCTTCCATCCTTCCGAGGTGGGTAAAATGAGGACCCAGATTGTTGGGGGCAATATGCTTGTGAACCGCTTAGAGAGGGCTGTAAAGCACTATGAAGCGGTATATAAGTCTAAGTGCTAAATGAGAATTATTGATTCATATGAATAAGGATTTGGTGGAATGAAGCTTCAGGGCCTAGAAGTGACTTTGCTTAGGCCATATGTTTACTGAAGATCACTCCCCCCATATTTAAACCAGATGAGATATGGAAATCAAATATTGATTCATAATTGGAAATTATTTACCTTTTTATATGATTTGTATAATCAGTAATATTATAATAGAGGTGATTTGTATTGTAATTGTGCCTGTGTGTTTTATCAGAAATATTCTAGACTAGCTATCCAGAATAGTTTTGCTAGTTTTCCGAAACTGGAACATTCAGTCAAAAGCCATTCTGAATGGGTAAGAGTGATTGCACTTTTTCCCATAACATGAAACTATCCAAATATCCAGAGCAGGGGTGAAATTCAGCAGGTTCTGACAGGTTCTGGAGAACCGGTAGTGGAAATTGTGAGGAGTTTGGAGAACCGGCAAATACCACCTTTGGCTGGCCCCAGAGTGGGGTGGGAATGGAGATTTTGCAATATCCTTCCCCCAGGAGTGGGGAGGGAATGGGGATTTTGCAGTATCCTTCCCCTGGAGTGGGGTGGGAATGGAGATTTTTCAGTATCCTTCCCTACCACGCCCACCAAGCCACACCCACAGAACCGGCAGGGAAAAATTTTGAATTTCACCCCTGATCCAGAGGACAGAAAATAAAAGTATTGGGGAACACAATGTCAGGAACTTTCTTCTTCTTCAAGTTTATATCCTATATAAAATTTATATGGCATAATGTTATATTACTTTACTAATATAATCCTTCAATGCAATTTTAACATTTCCTTTCTACCTGCATGTTTTCTGCAACAGAAGTGAGGAGGTTGCACTAAGTTAATTATAGATTGTTTTCTAAATTTCTTTTGATTATATGCACTTTGGACATTTAAACAGCACTATATCCCCTCTTAGTGGCAATATATTATAATTATAGTGTTACAAGTGTTATGTCACACTACTTACTACTACTGTAATCCAAAATATATCACCCATAAAGACATTTTAAATGATTTTCAAACAAATATGTTCAATACAGGATTAGAGTATAGACAAAATGTAAATCTATATGAGAAGTTATATGTTAATGAGCATTGTGATTACAGAATGACAGTCCCTTGAGTTGAATGTATAAACACATCCTTATACAAAAATTTTATTGTGTTAGTTCCCGATTACAAGTTTTGTTTTAATACTTATATTTAGTAATTGGATAATGCAGATTATTTTTTGCATTAGTAATCGCAAATAACAAAATGCTGGAGCAAAGTGCAATACCATGCCTACTGAAAGCTTTCCAGGATACTGATTGCCTCTTCATGGACAGAGAATGATATAACAGATTGGTACTGCAACCCTATACACATTGTTAAATAACCCACATTGAACACAGTGGGATTTAAGTACAAATAAGCATTCAAAGAATTACACTTGTTTAAATCCAGACATTTGCTCTTAATTGTTTTCCAAGAAAAAATCAGCTTTGTGAATCAGGTGCAATTAATAACTAAATAGACACACAGAGAATCAGCAATGAGTTTGGAATAAAACACTTTTGAAAGCAGTAAAAGAGGTGAATGGGAGCTGACAGCTCCTATAGAATTATAGACCAGACAAAAAGTAAGTAATATGTTTGTAAGATTTAAAAAACTTGAACTGTAAGGTAATGGACATCTCTAATATTACAGTTATTTCACTAGACATCCTGAGAGGGGCAATCAAAAGGCACTTTCAGTTGATGTTCAAAGAGACCAAGTTATAAATCTTAACAGAGTTGAGAGCTATTGCAAACAATACCATCTGATTTCAAGTAACTCCCATCATTAGAAACATTGTCCTGCTGGCCTAAATTTGAAGCAGATTATTTGTACCTTTTTCTTGACAGATTCTCCAAGCATAAAACTATTTTTGTAACAGATTTTAATTCATATTCTCAATTATTTCTCCCTTGTATTTGATATAATATTTCTAGTTTGAAATTAAAAGTCTAAATTTCTTAGATGTAGACATAGCATGTTTAGTATTTTCACAATTAATAAAATGTTAAGTATTTTTACCATTCATTGATAAGTCCAGCTTTGTTCCTAATATATATTCTCATTCAGATGCACATATACTTATTAAATCTTTTTCCCTTGAGCATATTAAGGCCACCTCCACATAATCCCTGCATTTTTGCTGTTTGCATATTTCATCCACCATTACCTGAGCACTAGTTCTCATGTCTCCCCTTGATCCAGATCAGTGGTAAAATCCTGCCAGTTCTGTCCAGATCGCGCGTGCCGGTAGCAGCGGCGGCGTGTGGTTCGGTGAACTGGTAGTGGCAGCGCAAGGCTCCGCCCACCCACCCGGATGTCGTTACTTCCTGGTTTTAAGCCTGTGTAGCGGCGGCAGCGCGAGGCTCCGCCCACCCACCCACCCGGATGTCATTACTTCCTGGTTAACCCTCTGCGTATGGCCAAAGCCTTCTGCGCATGCGCAGAGGGTCAAAAATCGGACGTGACGACGGCACACTTCCAAACCGGTAGGGAAGGTAAGTAGATTTTACCCCTGATCCAGATCAGTCCAAAACTGAGGTAGTCCAAATATTTATTGTGTTGTCTTCAGGTATGGAGTGAAGAATTTCCATATTATCCTGTTTAAGAATTAGCATGAGGGCAAAATATGGTTTGTTGATGGGAATAGAGAAGCAGCTAAAATAATACATTCTATGTTAGTAAATCTTGTGACTCCACTTTAATAATACAGCAACACAGAGTCTACCTGATGAAATGGATATATGAAGGGATCTTATTATTGATCTCAAGTAGCTAAAGGAAACCATTTTCCTCCTGCATGTTTATAGAATGAAGTCATTATTAGAATGAAAGTTTATATTATGTTTGATTATTTGAGTTATCTTGTCATTACAAAATGACATTTTATCTACAAAAATTGCTTCTATCCCTGCACTGATATCTCATGTGATTCAGTATTGGTGATTTACCACTAGTCAGCAACACTCATACTGTCTGTGTAGAAATGGTTGAAATGCCTAAGCAGCTGCTTAAGCATCTCTGAAACCTAAAAATATTTTTGCATTGTTGCCTTTTCTGACTCATATCATATTCAGGCAATACATCTGCAGAGTATTTTACAACTGCAATCAAATTAATTTGATTATTTTCATGTCCATTCTTAAATTGGTAATAGTCTATTTTCCTTAGATCAGCTGTTTATTCTCAGCCTTTTATCTCAGTTCCCCAAACAATTAAAATATAATCCCAAAGCTTTTTATTTAGATGTCCTTAAAATTAATGTATAAATGATACATATATTAGTGTCCTCTTTCTAGTTTCTTTAAAATTAGTTTCTAGTGTCTTAGGTTTATTATAAGTAGTAAATGAATGTATTTACATTTCATTGTTGTCTCTTAGTGCCTTTTAGCAAGTTTCTAGAGAACGTCAATTTATCTTTTATTTGCATTTATCTTACTATGTATTATTATGACAATAAAGAGTATAAATTAATCTTATATACTGAAAAAGCAAGTACCCCCAGAACTTTTCTGTTTTTTTTAAGAGCTGAATATGAAAGATCTATTTCTCCTCCAAAAGAATATTAGATCCCACTATGTAAGAAATACACTTAATACCTCTGCAAAACCCAGATCCCTAATCTCTTCAGCAGTACAAGTCACAATGGCTATGAAGGGCAATGTCTAGTGACTAGAAGTAAGGATATGTGCTTCTATATGAAAGTGGTCAATGGGATTTGGGCAGATTCCAAATCTTGCATGAATCATCACCAACATCGTAAATTGAGCTGTCACAGAATGTTCATATGAAGAACATATCAAGAACCACATTGCTTCAACTCTTGAATAGATAAAGATGAATGAAAGGTTCATTACTGGAGGGCTGGGTTTAAGCTGTATCATGTCTTCTATAAATTATTAGCAATACATCTTTGTGCTGCAGTTAAAAGACATGATAGTATGCCTGCTAACTGTAGCTATTCCAACATACAAACCTTTTTTTGTTTTTGAGACCAGTTTTAACTTGTTCAACTCCCAGGAACATCAAATCTACTTTCTTCAGTGAGTCAACAGAATCCACTTAACCTTTTTCTCAGCAAGATCAACATGCGCTAACAGCATGAGGTGCTGCAGGCTGACCTATTATAATGGTGATTAATTCTGGATATTACTGTTTCAATAACCAACATAGATTTGTTGCAACTAAAAATCACCTTACTCCAACTATAGAATCTTTCGGGACCATTACCACTGAGGAAATCCTTTCACATTTCTAGTTCAAAATAATAACAAATGTTTTCACAAGTTTGTTCAATGCTCATTTTCACAGTAAAGAGAAAAAAAAGTTCCCTGTTCTTATAAGCTTGAAATTCAGCTACCAGAGACTTTGTGTATGTTAATTTCCTTGACACAATGTAGGAGATACTGAGTTGTCTAGTTGCATCTATCTTTAATTGTTATATCATTTTCTAATTTTTTTTAATCTCTGGAAATTTGTGGTTTATTTTCTTACAACATCCACATTGAGAAATTGGGGAAAAAATAGTTTGACAGATTCTGACTTTACTGTCTCATATATATGTATTGGATGTATGCTCCCAAGTGCTTGAACATTGTTGTCTACAAAGGAAATAAGAAAGCCAATGGGAATAGTTCAACACACCATATTAATCCAACAATTCTGCATATATTACTATATGAATAAATTATATGTAATGTGCCCTCCTACTGACAAACACCTTGAAGCTAAGCTTTGGATAGTTATATAGTAAACAAGTGATAGAAATAAAGCAATCTATCACTTGTTTTAGTTTCACATAAGATTGTAAGTAGAATACATTTTTTATTCTTAGAGGTTTATTTGCAAGGAAGTCCAGATCAGTTTCTGAGTCCATTGTCTACTTACACAGTTTATAAAATATCTACAATTTTTTTTATGACTTAGATGCCATTGAATCAAGCTCATATCACCACCTTTCTCTTTTTAAGTAATAATTTGTAGCTTTTTCAAAAGACATTCAGGAATTTTGTTGATGCCATCCAACCACCTTATATATTGTTTTTTCTCTCTTTTTTTTCTGAAACTATATTGGCATTTCTCCCTTTATGTTTACAATATTCCCAAACTCTTTCTTCATAACAAAACTCTACTTGTATAAGCAATTTTTCCAATGATTCAATAATTTTCACATTTTTAATTTCCTTTCTTTGGTATAAGTACATAAAACATTTTTCCAATATTTAACCCACAATTTGTTCCATATTTATTTATATAGAATTATTAAACATAACTGCTACTTCTTCCACAGCTTTAGTAATTCAGTCTTGCCTTTTTTATATGACTGCTAATCTTTTGCCCATCAGACCTCACTAGATACTGAATTTATTCTTTTTTTGGAAATGTTTCTTGTACTGTATAATTTCACTTGTAAAAGATTTCAGAGTAGCATTTTTGTCTTTTCTTAATGTCATTTGTCTTTATCAAATCTCTTCTGTAATCATTGTTGAGAAATCGTACTTTAGCTAAACAATGTTATGATTTCTCTGATTTTATTAAAAGTATCTCTTATTTTTCTTTTCTTTTTCTTTTTTTCTATTTGTTGCCATTCTAGGTTGAAGTACCTTCCTTGTCTTTTCTTGCTTGATGTTAAAAATCTGTGTTCAGTTATCATACATCCTTCTTGTTGTCCAGAACTTTAATCTTTGCCTTTATCTGGCTAGCTTGATAGCTTTTTCTGAAAGCTTCTTTGATCTTTTCTTGCTTGAAATGATTTTCTCACTTCATTTTTCAAGTTGCCTCTTATCTCTTCTTATAGCCCTTCAGGTTCTCTTTCATACCAAACCTGTTTCTTACCGTCATTCTGCCTGTATATATTCCAGCTTCAGACTTTTCTTGCCTTGCGCACCTCACATTCTTAAGTTCTAAATATGAAGTAAGAAAACTCCTCTTTTGGTACATCTATGATTTGACTTCCTTGTGGCTTTGATTGGACATGTTATCAACTCTAAATCTACTAGATGAAGATTGACATCTGCCCAGTGGTGGTGCTTTCTGATTATTATTTGCCAATCCCAACTTTAGTCATCTAAGTATATTTATAGAATTTATATAGCTAGTTATGTGACTCTTGTGACTCTTGAAAACTCATAATGCAAGCATAAAAAGAAGAAATGATAAGTAGCTTCCCTTTGAACTACAGAGGCATCTGACTTTACCCCATTGAAAACTACTTTTATTTCCTCCTCATCCTTTCAGTTTTTATGTTCAAAGATATTCCACCAGTTATTCTCACTTTATCTTCCTCAATTGAGCAGGGGATTTCATTTTTTCATACAGAGAAAGTAAACACATAGCCAGAGCTGAGTGCAGGAAATAGATGGACCCACAAGTTCCACTTTTATTCATAATTCTCTGGACATAAATGGATAAAAACGATAAAGGAAAGGAAAAAAAATCTAAATGCTTGAAACTCTGACTCTTAAAGAAATCACTTTCTAATTTCTTTCTGTCTTGCATGCACTTTTCAAAACCATATAGGAAAAAAGAAAGAGAGAGAACTGTGTGTGTGTGAATGCTTCCAATAAATGTATAGACATTATGAATCTGTTAACATAAGTGACATTATTGTCACGTTTCATTTTTTAAATGTAATGATTTCCAGTTAAAATTGAATTATACTGTACTCTGAATTCTCTTCAGTTTATACAAATCTATCATCTTTTACTAAAATTTGATTGACTGAATTACACACTTGTATTCTTAGCATAAATGTTTTAAATAAGAGCAGGAGAAGAAGAGAAGAAAGAACTACCAAACAGGTAAAATGATTGGATTGGACAAGTGAGTGGATGAGACAGGGCTGAATAATAAAAATGCTGCAAAAATAGAATAGCGGATGTGGGAAATCAGATTTGCCCTCAAAAATGGTTGCTATCTTGTATGGGAGATGGAACAATTAGGGAGTATAGATAAATACAAATAGAATTGAGGCTTCAGATATGAGCACAATACAGCTTTAAAACACCCTTACATGAAATATGGTACATTTTACTTTTTAAAAAGTCAAATAAACCTTGGTACAACTAAGAAATAATGAACATGTCACTTTTCAAAATAAAATAGCAACTTTTGTTTTGCTTGTAAACTTCTTACTTTCTTCCTCTTATTTTTATAATACTATGATAATCTTTACCAATGCTTCATTGTTTTGACTTTAATCTTCATTGATGTTCAGCCATCTCATCTGCTTCAGTTTTTGTACCATATATATAACTATTAGAACTAATTATGAAAGATCAAGATTATATAAAGAAGTATATCAAACATACAATGGAGAACAAACATTATATTAAGTCATATTATAAATAAGATTCTAACTACTGTTGGAAAATGATAGTAGAGTTGTAAAATTTCCTAATTTAATTATCAATCATAAGAGTCCTAGTTTCAGAAATGATTTTTTTAAAAAAATAATGGAAATAATAACAATAAAAAATTTATCCAGATACATATAATTCTAAGTTAATCTAAATATAACTTAAAGTAACAACTTGGGCTCAAGTTCTAATGACTCTATGTCAGTGGTGGGTTGCTACCGGTTCGCACCAGTTCATGCGAATAGGTGGCAGAAATTTGGCCAGGGTCACAGAACCGGTAGCGACCGCTGGCTGGCCACACCCCTGAACTGGTCCCCGCTCACATGCTCGCCCTGCCTTGCCTTCACCACGCGCATCCAACTGCCTCCTGCCTACACACAGGTAAGCATTCGCGCTAGCCTAACACCCCTCCCCGCCGGCCAGTGCTTCCCGAAGCCACCGGTATTGCAACCG
>QLTV01004297.1:1935451-1947108 GCA_003457575.1 Thermophis baileyi | reverse complement strand
TAGTCTAGTTTTGAAAACCTCCAGTGATGGAGCACCCACAACTTATGGAGGCAACTTCCATTCCACTGATTAATTGTTCTCATTGTCAGGAAGTTTCTCCTTAGTTTTAGGTTGCTTCTCTCTTTGTTCAGTTTCCATCTATTGCTTCTTGTTTTGCCTTCTGGTGCTTTGGAAAATACATTGCCCCCCCTTCTTTGTGGCAGCCCCTTAAAAGCCTGTTGCCTATCACACTCTTGGGCAAAGTATGTGAGCCATTTTGTCCTTTCAGTGGTCCATGAAAGTACATCTATAGTATGTAGATAATAAAGTTGGAAAAAGGTGAATATTTTTACAGAACTATAGATACGTTGAGGCTGGGTGTGACAAGGAATGGCTGGGAGGGGAGGGGCCAGGCGAGGCACCCCTTGACGTGAGTGACATTGAGTTGTCCATGCCCACCCAGTCACATGACCATCAAGCCACACCCACAAAATAAGCCACGCCCACAGAACCGGTAATAAAAATTTTTAGAACCCACGCCTGCTCTATGTAGGATTTTTTTTTAAGCAATTAATATTTCCTTCCTTATTTAAAAAATGTTGTCTTCCCAGTCAATTTTACAACCCTGGGATTCAAATCCTTTATACTAATCAGGTTTAGTGTTGATTAACATCAACCAAGCCCAGTTTAATGCTGCCTTCTGCTTTAAAAATGATTTAGTTTTTTTCCTCTGTTTTCATAAAAAAATATATAATTTGGACGTTTCTTGAGCTCCATTTTAGATGTGTATTCCTAACTACAGTCACTAATTAGACCAAGATTATTGAATGTGTATTGCAATGGAACATGCACAAATAAATAATTTTGTGTCATGATGCTGTGATGCACAATTCATCCATTGACCCAAGATGCAGGAAGAGTTTAATATGACCTAGAGGCTTCTGGTTTTGTCATATGCTTTCTATGAATGAGAAGAAAAAAACAGAGTTGCGATAAAAATCAGATTTTTTTCATAGTGCAATTGTGATGTAACTAAAAAACATGACTAGGATAAACTAGGTAGAAAATAAAATAAATTTCTTGTTTCTCAATGAATCATGTAAACTTTTATGCAGATTGTATGGTTTCAGCAAAATGAGGAAAGAGCAGCAAAATACAGCATTAGTTGCCCCTTACACTCTGAAATGGCATTGTTGTCTCAAAAAGCATTCTTCTAAAATGATGCTGCTCTAGGGGGAACTGATGTTATTTCACTAGTAGAAACTCTTTATTGCAAGTTCTTTTATGCTTGATAAGTATTTGAAGCTAACTTTAAACAAAGAAGCTGATCAGTAGTTTTATGACTTGATTTGTTTAAGAGCCTAAATAGCTTAGGGAAATGTTTTAGAAAAGATTTAATCCATCCATGTGGAATAAAGCTCGGAAAATTAGGCAGAATAAATGTAAAATGCAAAGTACATTTTCATGAGTTTGCACTTGAGCTGTTGTTTGCTGACCCACACTAAGAATCACGTTATATCCTTATTGGCCAAAACCATAGTTTTAAACTCAACTTATTATTGTTTTGTGCCATCAATGATTAATTATATCTCTCAATGGCCTCTCACAAAGGCAGCCCATAAATTTGATCTGCACAGTGGGATTCCTTATGCAGTTTTTTTTTTTTTAAATATCCATCCTTGCAACAAGTGTCATCAATATATCTTGTGGAGAATCCTGATTAGAAAAGTGCACATTTCATTGAATAACAAGGCCACAAGCTTACATGAAAGTTAAGTAGCCTCTAACAATAACCTGTAGAAATGTGGAAGCTTGAATATTTAGTGAATTCATATCCGAATATATGATGTGCTTACACAGACATTACTTGTTTTGAGGGCATTATCTTACGATTTGTATGAGAGATTTGTTCAAATGTGTTATTCAATGCTGTGAATTAACTCTGAGAACACAAATTGGAAACCTTCACCACACCAGCTGATTGCAGCCTATTCGTTCCATCCAGTCAGCAAGATTATGGGACTTCACAGGGCAACTGTTGTCAAAGGTGTAGATATCTAAGTGGCATTTGTCTCATTCAGTGTCTGTTTTCCTAGGGAAACTTTTCCAAGGAAGGCACCATTTGAAGATACTTCCAGATAGTGTTTTGTTCAAGTAGCTATTCCTGTGACAGACAGAGAAATGAATTTAGCATCAATTGCCCAGAGTAATTCATTACCTTGATCTAGAATACTCAAAATTAAATTAAGTTCAATAGAATTCAAGATATATTCAACTAAGCAGAATTATGACCCAAAATTACCATCAACATTTCTGGAAATGATTTTAGTGTAGTTTTGATGTGGGTACTTTTCTCTCATTTGAGCTTATAATTGTTCCCCAAATCAGAAAGCTGCTGCAACTGAAATAAATGTACATTAACCTGCTACATTTCAATATAACAACAGCTTTCAGGAAATTTTAGATCTGAAAATTATTTATGTGGCCACTGTTTTTCAGCATTTCAAAACACTGAAATACAGTTTTCTCACTTTTCTATCAATCAATTTACAGTAAGGAAGGAGATTTTAGACATTTAGAAAATGCTTGTACGCTGTGTATACTCTCTAACTTGAAATTTGTTGTTTCCTCACTTTATGATATCAGATTTTAACAAAAGCTTTGTCATTTAATTTTTGCTAAAATTAAGAATTTAGAACAATTGTATCTTATATCTTATGTGATAGTACGGTGGCCTAAAGGTGATAACACTCACCACCCACTTGGAAGATTAAGAGTTCAATCGTAGGCAGTGGCAAATGTTTCTCTATCAGGGTGTAAAGAGAAAATATCTGCTGCAAACTCCGTGTAGGCATCAGGACGGGCATCTGGCCAGGAAACGCTTAGCTCCACTTATTCGCTATAATATTATATGATAATATTGAACAAAGTTTCTGTTTTGTGAGGGTTATTTGGAAAATGAAGACATAACCAGGTATGTATTTGTAATAAATCAAAAATTTGTTTGAATTCTTTAGAAAGGAGTAGATAGCTACAAAGATGAGAGAAAGTGTAAAATCTGCCATGATTTCCTCAGACCTTGGCTGTAATTAAATTTCTTTCTATAAACATATTCTTTGAAATCTTGTAATAGTTTCACAGTACTATAAAATATATTGGCCTTTTGATCTTGCTAGTATGGAGAGCGTGTGCATGTATTTTGAATTAGTAGAAAAAAGCAAAATAATTACAGCTTGCTAAAATGTTTACATGATACAAATTATGGGAAAAATTAAATAAAAAGGTTAAAATAAAATAAAACAAGATAAAGAAATTGGTTGATGCCTTAATAATTAAAAGAGCTATTGATAAAGGAAAATATTTGTAACTATAGCTCAGGGTTGAAATGAGGAGTCCTTAGTGTTGAGCACACTTATTTCAACCCTGAGTTATAGCTACAAATATTTTCCTTTACCTCTTTTAATTATTAAGACATCAACCAATTTCTTTTACATCTCCAGTTTAATATTTTTCCCCATGTCATTTTTGTAGCATATCTTGTTTAAATCCCTTTTTTTTCAAAATGTGAAAAAAATCCAAATCAGTCTCAGTCATGCCAGGTAATTCTTGGTTTCTTCTATAATATATTTTAAACATAGGCTAAAAGCAAACACTCTCAAAATTACTTCTGGGTCCATTGCCAACAATATCCTTCAGTGTGTCTAATGATAAAATATGTTGCTTAATTCTGTATTAGTAAGTTGAGTTTGATTTTTCTCCTTTAATTGTACTTTTTAGTTCCTTCTAGTTCCCTCTAGTGTCCATTTTTAAAGTGTTATCTTATTATTTTTAACTTTTAACCATTTGGAACTTTCTAAAATCAACGTTTTAATAACACTTTTGCTGTTTATTCCAGTTCTTATTCCAATCCAGGAAAAAAAGTCCTTAAACTTGTATTTAAAACCTCTTTCACTAAGGGTTGAAGAAAACACACCAAGTGCTGTAAAACATGTTTCTCCAAAGGTTCCTAATAGCTGAAAAGCAGTTAACAAGCAATTTCCAAAAGTGATTAGAAAAGGATGTATTTGAATCCACTGTCCTTTAAAAGGCACTGACTCCAGCCTGAACAAAATGGCTATTCCTTTGTCTCCCGGAGCAGTGGTCACCAACCAGTGGTCCACGGACCACTGGTGGTCCACGAGAAAATTTTGGTGGTCCGCAGAAAAATTATTTGCCTTTTTTATATTGCACTAAATACTATATCTTTTTAAAAAATTCATATTAGTGGTCCGCGGGATTTAAAATTATGAATTTAGTGGCCCCTGAGGTCCGAAAGTTTAGAGCTCTAAACTGCCTGAAACCGTTGTCCTGCAGTCTCTTCACAAAGAGCAACTTCTTTGCAGTACAGTGGATGATATCTAGTCCCCTCCTTGTCCGGAGAAGAATTATGAAGAGCCAGCCTACTCGCAGACTCTTCATTCCACTACATTCATGCATTCTGCTTTTCGCAGAACCGTCTTCAGTTCATAGTTTTTTCGCCCCTCATAGTCCTACTTTCTTTAACCATTCCTCATAGAGCTTGTTTTTCAGATCCCTTATTGTCTCGTATTGGTTCTCTGAAATTGCTTCTAACTAACTTTTTCCTGCTTCTCCAGTGGTTCTTCCATTCTCAAATACATTTCAGTTTTGTTTGTCAATAATTTGGTATAGCAATTGCATTTCTTTTGGCCTCTGCCTTAATTTTTGCTAATGTTTTCAATCTTCCAGCACCTTTTGTCATCAGAACTATTTTGTGTACATCTCTTCAAGAGTAATTATTATTTTTATTAGTTTTCTATGCCACATTTTTGTTTCTTCAATAATCAAGGGATCTTCATTATCAATATGTAACAATTCTTTTTTTAATCTTGTATATAGTTTCCATCCTATTTATTTATTTAAATCAATTTAAATGGTCACCTATCTCAAAAAGTAATTCTGGACATGAACCTGAGCTTTCAGTTGCTGCATACAAATTATTTTTGCATAATATAATAAGTATTGAAATGTTGATGATTAATCTGGGATATGACAGCAATAATGGGAAAGCCTTATAAGAAGGAGAAAGAAAGATTTTACTTTATGGCACCTTAATCACAACAGCATTCAAGTTTAACCTGAAGTATAAGCATAAAAATATGAAAGCATTCGGATTAAAAATTAATATCTCTATATTAATATAGTTCTTCTATTTCAGCTAAAATAGGTAAGTGATACTGTAGGAGTAACTACAAGAAAAGAGAATTCTGTACTTCAGTGAATGTCAGCTTGGAGATAGCAAGACAATTATTTCTTATTTTCTTAATGTTCTTAATTAATTCACAGTAATAAAAATCATATGATGTATTATTGTAATTAATTTTAAGAAAGATGGTAGTTTATGTTTTCTAGATGAGCATAAAACTAGATTTCTTCAATTTTCATATGTAATCTAAAAGCATGCTTTATACATGTATATATAAAGCATTAACATCTAGCATTAACATCAAGCAACATATTTAGCACTATTTTAAATTGTCCGCATGGTGGTGCTGATGCTGTAACTTTGGCAGTGCAGGTAGCTATCGTGCTTGTTAACAAGCTGAATGAATTTGAGAATGCTGTTGTCAAACAGATGTTCTTGTCTTTGACACTATATCTCAGTTAAGGTGGGAATGATGAGGCCAGGAAGGTTAATAAATTTATTATGTAGCAGAAAAGTTATTTCTCCTTACCCAAGAGACACAAAAGCCTTTATTTTTATACTATTAATACCATCATTTCTTTGTTCATTTTAACATAGGTTTTTGCTAATCCTTCCATTGTGCATCATTTTATTATTTCTATGCTATACTCCTTTAGTCATGGCAATAAAAGAAGTAGCATTCATAAACAGCTTATTGCAGTTGCTACCACCAGAATGTTAGAGAGCTGAATAAATTTCAATAAGTTTGCCACAAAAATGATTTGGATACAGATTCACTAATCATTCAGTAATGAATACAAAACACAAAAAAATCTAATTGACAATGATGTGAGATGATCAGTGCTACTCTAGACAAATGGAAGGGATTTCTTTTTTTTTTAAAAAGCGCTCCTTACTTTAGTCAAATAGAGCGACATGCTGCGAGGTAAATGTTGCATCATTTTTTTACCCACCCATCCCACAATATTTCTTTTGCAAAATTCCTTTTCTTTTTCATCTTATATAAGATAGTTAGAATGTATAATCCAGAAGAAATATGTGTAACAATAAAAGAACCTTTTAAATAATATGCTTGCTTTATTGCTTTATCATTTACTGCAACAGAAAATCCCAGCCATTGCAATATTACAATTGTGGATTTTTCTGGCTCAAATTATCAGCTTCTCCAAAGATCAGTTCATACATAATTGCTAAAAGTCATGTTGACATTTAAGAACCTAGGAATCATTATGCTTGCCATTCTGTACCCTTATATTGCATCTGGGTCAACAAACTTACTAATTCAGTGCCCCTCTAATACTGTTCTATTTGGCAGCCTCTAAGTCTCTGTGTCACTAACAATGTTCTAAAATTAAGTAGATGTAATATTACCATCTCTGAAAATGAGTCATTGATGTTCCACTCACAGCTGCAAAACTGATTGCTCACTTTATTTAGTCCTTCTGCTTGTTTGTATTTTGGAAGGCCCTGGGTTGAGTGGAGTTCTTTTATCAAAATCCGATTTAATCCACACAGAAGCAAAAAGGCAGCCAAAAATGATATATTTTTCTCTGTTAAGGATTGTTGTATCTCTGTCCTCTCAGTTACAGAATTCGCTTATCTCTTTCAGTGTTGCTCACAATCTCCCCTCCCCAATTTCTTTTTTTCTTTCCTTTCCAAAGCTTTCAGCCCATCAGTAATTGGGTTTCTTCAAGACATTGTCTTCTTTCTTACCCTTTTCTGCTTGTTAGAGTTTGCTGTTTGCTCCTTCATTTTATCCCTCTCCTCTACACAATTCTCCCATTTTACCTCTTATTCTTGACTTGGACCCTTTGTTTGATTTTGCTATGTGTATATTCCTGCCCAATAAATACTAGGGATGGGAGAAGAATTTGTTCAGGTGTGAAATTGGTTGATTTTACATTAGATAAACACATATATAAACACATATAACAGTTTTCCTTTGAAATTTGTACTGCTCTGAATTTAAAAAAAATGTTCATATAAAATGTGTATATTTCTGACAATGATGTGGGAAACTATTACATTTTGAAAAAAAATCTTATAGACGTCTAATGGTAATGGCTGTGCTAATAGGCCATAGTCTAATTCTGATTAATTTCACAATGAATTATTTCACCAATAATTGTGGCTTGCATGTACAGAAGTAAAAGTGGTTTTCTGTAACACACTTTGGCAATAGTCAACTGAATAGGAACTGACTTCTAGTGATATGGTCCAATTAGAAATTAGTTCTGTTACAAACCCAGTGCCCAAGTTCCTGATCAGTTGCCTGTGAGCTTGCAAAGTGTGCTACAGAGCAGATCACTTTACCTCTCAAGATGCCATCCAGTTGCTAATGAAATGACATGATACCAAACAATTAGACCATGATCTATTAGCCTGAAAGATCATCACTACTGGATTTTTGCTTTATCTATTTATAGAAGTCTGTTTATTAGGCAGAATCTTATAAACTGAATCAAATAGGGAAGGGCAACTAAAATTGATTCAAGATTCTATACTATTATTTTCAGGCACTGTTTTATTTCTAACTTTGCTCTAGATTATTTGAAATTCCCACATTTGAATGTCTATGGCTCTGCAGAATGTCAACAATTATTTTGTTCAACTTAATAAATAAGTTATAATCTAAATGACTTGAGATTATATTACAATGAAACTTTCAAAATCAAAATACATTTATCAACATTCCTATCAGCCTTTCAAGGTAGGCCAGGTCAGGAAATTGACTGCATAAGGCTCTATTTTATTGAGATAGGCAATAGTAACAGGATCTTGAAAGGCTAACAGCTTTTTTCTTTCTTTCCTAAAAAGTTAGTGTGGAGATACTGTAGTTTAAATTTCTTTCTAATGATTTCTTGCTGTTCTGGGTATAAATTTAATTTTTCTAATTGTCATTGTATAGTTTCCTGAAAATCATGTTTCTGGTTTTCCACAGTTATATTAACTCCTTATTTAAACACAACTAAAAATAAATAAGGTTTATTGTTTTTCCAACCAAGTATTGTTTTCCTTATATGCAAATATATAGAATTAATAGGCAATAAGTTATGTAATTATTCATCTTTCTTTAATGAGCTGGTTATTCTGTTCTATTTGGTTCATGAGCACACAAAAAGACACATTCTTTGGTAGACCTAATCATATAGAATTCCCAAACTCGTTGATTATGATAATGTTTCACTCATTCTGGAAATCTTTTAAAAGTGATTGGATTTAGGAATTAAGTAGGCACTTAAATAACAATGGTGCTGTTCTGAGAGCAGAAAATATTTTATTCTTGTATGTAAGTACAGAAATTTCAGCAGAATACATCCTTTAATACTAGTCATTATAAAATATTTTTTCTGACAAAACTTTCAACACAGTGTAGGTTTTTCACAGCACAATTTCTTCATCCAGAATATGAATGAATTTATCTTTTTCTCCTAGTCCTTGCACAACACTTCATAAAACCACTGCCACAATTTCTAACAAGCAATACCACCCTATATATTAATATACATTTTAATACAAAAATAAATGCCTAATTTTCCATAAGTTTGTCAAAAGTAAAGGTAGACCTGGGGCAGTGTCTGTTGTCTTTAAGTTTGATGCTGTATTTTCCTACTTTTTAATTTAGGAGACAAGACCTAAGTTTTTCTAGCCTGATACACCTGTAGTAATCTGCTCCCAGCCTGAGAGTGTTCAAAGGATAGTTGAGAGAATTGTACATTCCTCAGCTGCTGTGGAAATAGATGGATAAATTTATCAGTTCAGAGAATGAATAGTAGAAAGACATTGAAGAAGTCTCTTCCCTAACATGCTGAACGATGAATTAGGTTCTCAAATGAAAGTAATCTAATTGCTGAAATTTCTGTCTTGGTTGTGAAAATAAAATTTATATTCAGTTATTTTAAAGAAAGATTTATAGAAAGGGTGAGGCATAAGGTTAAACTATCTAACCATTTTACTTTCTCATTCTTTAGCTTTTAATAGATACACAAATGGAAGATTTGTATGCTCTTTTGATTAACCATATGGAGGAACAATAAAGATAAAGCTGGAGTTAAATAAATAGAAGAAGTTGGAGAGTAAAAAACAAAAGTGTGATAAAAAATGTGAAATGTTTAAAAAATGAATGCTATGAAAAAAGTGACCTACCTATAAAAGTATGGATGGAAAGAATAAGTAGCAGAGTTAAAGGTGTGCAAAAAAAAAGTTCTGTACAAAGAAAAGGAAAACTGGCTAATGAATTTATTTTAATTACTGTACTTTTATTTTATTTATTTTATTAAATTCATTGATCATCCTTTTAAGGTAACTCTGAATGGAACAGAAAAAACATTGAAATAAAAGATTTTAAAATAACCCGCAATCATGCTAGCAGAAAATGAAACAAGGCTGCAGCCCCCCAAAAACGACCGGTATACATGAATTTAGGGAGTAGCATGTTGCCTAGACATTGTATGCACTGCTTCACTCAATTTGACCTAGGTAAAAATATGACATAAATAAACCTTTTGCAAATTATTGCTATGTTCTTATTTCTTGCATTCAACCAAAGATAACAGTAATAGGTTTTTTTAACTGGAATAAAGAGACAATGGACATGTTTTGTTTGGTGCTAAGTATAATATTAGTGTGAACTTTGTAATAGATAAAATGAAGGACATAATAATCTGTGGGTGGCCAAAAGAAAAGAAAGTAGCAAAAGATACAGCCCTTAGATTTCAGAGAGAGAAAATAAGTCATTAATGCTTAGAAGAAATTGTAAATAGAACATTCATTAGCTTTAAAGTAAAAAAAAATTGTAGTAAATGCAGCAATGTGGCTTATTGAATTATTTGCTTCCATACTTGAGATTAATATGCAATGATATATTAAAAAGTTATTAAATGCAGGGTTCCTTAGTTTGATCTAACAGATATGCATAATAGTCCTCTAAAATATCACCAATTAGCTATGTAGGATGATAAATTGATATGAGGTTTCCACATTTATTTTCCTATCAAGAAAGAGCAGAATCAGTCAGAGATGGTTTTGATTCTGCAATGACCAATGTAAACTAATGAGGAAGACAAGACTAAAGACACCTGAAAGTGAACATGGTAAAAAGGCTGATAATACCATACATAATACAATCCTATATGCCAAAAGAAATTAAAAGTGATAGAATAGGTTATGTCAGTTTTCAAGATTTACTAGACTTGACCTGTATTTGAACTTTAGATCTCAGTGCTCTTGACCTAGATATGTCAGATGATGAAAACTCTCACACAAAGAAGCTGTGAATTTCCATCATTAGCTATTCTGCAATACTCGTGATATTTTTAGCCGTTCCCAAGCAAACATATTCTAAATAAATGTGTAGCCTCATGAAGTAACCATGTAAAGTTGTTGCATTTTCAAGTATTTCTGTATATCTATCACCAATAGTGTGGTACCAGCATGTAAATGAAATATTAATATTTGTTAACCTACATGTTATATGTGTAGATTTAAAGATCAATACTGGAATTTATTAAATCTTTAAGTTTCTTCATGTTCATTCGACACTCGTTAAGTAGACCATATAAACTGTCTGCAGAAAATGCATGCATCTTTTGAATCAATTAATATCAAAATCCTTGGCATTTTTCCTAAACCTGCCATTAATTTATTTCCAAACAGAAGGAATAAAATATCATTTAAATTTATAATTTGCATAAGAATCCTATGGTTACGGCTTATTTAGTCTAACATTCTGTTGCTACAGTGGCCAATTAAATAATTGCAGGTAGCTGGAACCAAGATTATTGCGGCATTCATATCCTCCAATTCTTATTAACAAATATATCGATTCTGCTTGAACATATCACTGATAAACTTTTCTCTATTAAATTGTAGAATTCTATTTTAATTTTGTCCAAGCAAGGACCATCACAGTGAAGTTTATATTATGACTTTATAACCATGCAGAGGTACTTTCTGATTGGTTTTTCTTCTGAATCAACTTTATGAAATCACATCACATTCTGGAAATTGAAGTATGAAAGAAAATAGTTTCTCCACAATTTGCATAATTTTATGTATGTTTATGGCAGTGGTTCTCAACCTGTGGGTCGCGACCCCTTTGGGGGTCGAACGACCATTTCACAGGGGTCGCCGCGCGCGTTAGCCCGCCATTTTGGTGCTACCGTCACTGCAGGAGTGAAAAGGTCCCGGTTCGGCCGTGCCTGCGGGTCGCCGGACAGCTGGTAGCCCGGACGCCGCCATTTGGGTTCTTCTACCCTCTGTGCATGCGCAGAATGCTTTGCGCATGCGCAGAGGGTAAAAGAACCCAAATGGTGGCATCCGGGTGGGTGGGCGGCGCCTCGCGCTACCTTGGTGACCGGCTCTACGGTGACCGACAGGTACGAGCGAACCAGGAGCATTTCATCCCTGCTCATTCCCCAGGTGTGCCTTGTGAAGATGGGTGGGGCACTCTTCTCCCGCGTAGCCTGCTCAGTCT
>QLTV01004297.1:1912791-1926244 GCA_003457575.1 Thermophis baileyi | reverse complement strand
TCTCTCTCTCTCTCTCTCTCTCTCTCCCTCTCTCTCTCTCTATGTCGCTCCCTCCCTCTCCCTCCCTCCCCCCCTCTCTCTATCTCTCTCTCTTTCTCTCTCATCTCTCTTTTTCTCTCCCTCTCCCTCCCTCCCTCTCTCTCATCTTTCTCTTTCTCTTATCTCTGTCTTTTTTCTCTCTCTATCTCCCTATCACCCTCTCTCTCTCATTTCTCTCTCTCAGTCTCCCCCATTGCCGGCAGGCCATGGAGGGGGCATTGAGTCTTCCCCCCACCCCATGCCCAAGGAAAGCCAACCTCTGTCTGTCTGTGTGTGTGTGTGTGTGTGTGTGTGTGTGTGTGTGTGTGTGTGTGTGTATCTCTCGCTCCCTGTCTCTGTGTCTCTTCTCACTCTCTCAGAAAGCCCTGCATGCTCTCCTTGAGGCTTTTCGCTACCCGTTTTTCTTTCTTCTTTCTTTGGAAATCCAGGCTGGCTGAGGAATGAGCGCAACCCGCGACGGAGGCTTTCCTCCTCCTCCTCCCCCTGCTCCCCCTCCTCCTCTAGTGCGCACCCTCCCGGCCCCACCACAGCTGGCCAGGGGGTCGCGAGAGGAGGGGGAGGAGGAGGGAAGCCTCCACCACGGGTTGCGCTCATTCCTCAGCCAGCCCGGATTTCCAAAAGGAAGAAAGAAAAATGGGTAGCGAAGAGCCTGAGAGCATGCAGGGCTTTCCGAGAGAGTAAAAAGAGACACAGAGACAGGGAGCGAGAGATACACACACACAAACATACAGAACACACACACACACACACACACACACACACAGACAGAGACAGAGACAGAGACAGAGAGAGAGAGACTGGCTGATGTGTGAGCGTCTTTGGCAAGGGCCGAATCGAGCCATATATATATATATATCCCCCCCGCCCCACACCAAAGGAAAGCCAGCCAGGCTTTTCCTTCCCTCCTACCCTTCCCCCTTCCCCCTGATCAATCCCCCACTCAATCCTACTTCAGGGACAGAGAAGCGTGCGCTGTAAACGCGTGTTGGAGTGACGTCGGAGCGCATCTTCTGACCCTCCGGTGCTCACCCGCAACTCTCCACGCTCTTCCAGGTCTGGCTTGCTGAGGAGGGGCAGCAGCCCTGACGCCTCTGCTTCCCACCCCCCACGGTCCCAGCCATCGCTGCCCGGGGAAGGAACAGGAAACAGAAAGCGGTGCATTTCAAAGGCGGCGAACAGTGTTCCGCTGCGAGAGCTGGGCCAGGCCTCGCTGCCGTCCAACTCGCCAATGGGGCCACTTCTGCTGGGCCATCTCCCCCCCACTGGGCTGTTGTGCTCGGCGCTTGGTGGGGGAGGGGAGTGCTTCCCCACGCTGCCCCCTTCTTTCTCTTGGCCCGGCCGACAAGGGAGGAGGAAGGCCAGGCTTGGGGGATGACCCCCACCCAGGCTTGGGGGATGGCCCCAAGATCTGCCCCCACCATTCTCTCCCAGCCCTCTTTGCTGGCGGCAACAGCAAATGTACCGCAATGAAGGCGGAATGCTGTTGCCGTGCAAAGGCAAGTAGAGGGGCGCTTCGCTCCCACACTAAGGCTCTGGCCATGCCACTGTCATGACAGGATGATGGCTCTTTCATCCCTCTGCCGCAACAGGGCGACAGGGAGCCGCAGCAGAGGGCCCAAAGAGCCGCATGCAGCTCCGGAGCTGCAGGTTGCAGACCCCCATACTAGACCATCTATGAGGATTGGGAATTGGAAGCACTGTTTTGCTCCTTCTTTCACTGTCAGTTTTTATTAGTAGTACTAGAATAGAAGAAGGGATGTTAGCCTGATAGTCTCTGATTTTTAGAGTGCTTGCAGATCAGTTCTCTCTCTCTCTCTCTTGATTTTTAACATATGATTGAAACTGCTGGGCAAAGTCATTTATCAGTTCAGAGCACAATATAGTCAATATGCTGATTTTAAACAACCTTAGTTTAGTTCAAACCATAAGAGAGAAGATATGGATAATTGTAGAAAATTGAAATTCCTTCTTCTAAATTGAATACACCTATATGTATTTTATTATTTAGTACAGAATCTTCATTATATTCTATAAAACATTTTGCTGCTATCTCTAAATAAATACTTCTTTGTTGTCTATCACATATTTACTAGTCCAAATCACTCTAATGAATGACGATGGCCTCATAATTAATGGTTATTCCCTTTTATCTACCACTCTGGTCCAGTACAAGTTGGAAAATAGATGTTTTTTTTATTTCCCAGTCCAGGCTGAGAGTGAATGGCTAATCTAAAGGAAAAGTGCAAATCTGGATGTCCACACTATCTGAGAGAGAAAGAGAAAGAGAAAGAGAAAGAGAAAGAGAAAGAGAAAGAGAGAGAGATGTATGCATATTATTTATCTTTTGTTTTTTCCTAATGCAAAAAATAGAAATTTTAAGCTTTGAGAATAGATTTAAACTTAATTGGTTATGTTTAATTGGACTGAAAGCTACAGATATTGTCTTAAAATTAGACACATATAACTTTTAAGACTATTAAGGCTCTTTAATCTTTATGAGTGACATCAGTATGGACCCAATTAGCACAGTTTGCAGCCACTTCATAATTCAAAAGAATGCGATCATTCAGCTGGAAGCCCGTTTGACAGAAACTCCATAGTCATGAAGGTAAAAGCTTGCAAAATCACCCACTACGATGGAGAAGCTGTCATTCTTCCATCAATGCTGTTGAATACTAATGTCAAGGTCACAATAGTGTAATTTTAGGCTGTCAAAATATTGCTGAATCTGATACAGTAGTAAATGTTGAAGAAAGTTAAGTTTGATAAACTTTGATATGGTAAACTACAAGGTTAATTATTAATTAATCTACACTTTTAATGCCATACCTGCACAGAATATAAAATGAGCAAAGCCTTTTGCATCATTTATGCATAGCTGTTTAAGCATGATGCAATCTAGTTAACAAGTTAACAGTTTCTTTTATTCCCACACATGGACTCCAAGGTGTCTTCTTCATTAGTCAAGTTTTAAAACTTCCTGAACAGAACAGTATAACTATTTTTTTTTTAAAAAAAATGACATATACAAAAATGTTTTATTTTTTTCTAATTCTTTGGAAAAAAATTCCTTAACTCAGTCATCTAGTTTTACCAACTTTCACAATAATAATTCCAGAGTCTTTTCTCTGATGAGGTTCTATATTATCAGGATTTTATTTTATTGAACTTTACATTAAACCATTGCTTCATGTACTTCACTAGACATGAAGATGCTTTTTTTATTGAAACAAAACACCTGGTTACATTTTTGTGATTGCGTTATTGTTGTCAACTTTAGTATATATCATACATTAGGCATTTATATGTTGCATTTTGCAATTACTTTTATAAATTGTTTCTCAATGTTTTATTATATGGTATTATAATGGAATTTTACATCACTTTAAATAGCAAAAGCAATTGTAGTTTCTGCTTTTATTATCTCGATCCTGTACTTGAGGTAATAAAAAGAAAAAAGAAAAGTTTATCTGAGCAATACAGTCATGAAAGGCTTAATATTCCAACTGTGGAATAAACATATTGATCCAATGAAAATCTTCCTGTAGCACATAACCCCAATCAGATTGCAATCAAAAGTGCATGTAGGATTTCAGTATTGGCATATCCTTTACTATATCTCTTCCCAAACCAAATCCATAGACACAGAAACATACACATATTATGCACCATCTGCATATAAGACAAGGAATCATCTATACATATTAGAACTGGGAACATAATGGCAAATGTCCCATACAAATGGATAATGTTGAATTTGAAATATGGAATACAATGTTAACATATAAGTAGTATTCCATTTCAAGCCTTCCATAAGTTATATCTATATAAAATAGATATTGTTTTATATTTGTTATCTTTTATAAAGATTGGGACATTTTCCAGTAATGACTACTACTTTCTGTAGAACAAACAAAAAACCATACATGGGTGGATATTCAAATTTTTATCAAAAGAAAATAAAAGGAGGAGATTGCACTGAATTTTTTATACAAATTAAACCATGAAGGTGAAGGAGTTTTTTGGTGGGAATGTTTTCTATTCCGTTCCACCAAAAAATGTTCCTTTAGTTTGTGATTGATTTTACATTGCATGAATATGTCAATGAGAAGTTTCAAGGAATACTTCAGTAGGATTGATTTTCATATTCACATACAGCTTTGAAAGATGTCTAAAATGACATGTTTGCAGTAAAATATACATGGCCGGGTGAACTTTCCTGGTTTTATCTTGCGCCTCAGTAATTTTAAAACAGATTTGAAGTCTTTGTTCTGATATTTTGTGTGTGTGTGTGTGTGTGTGTGTGTGTGTGAAAAGAACGCTAGAAATTTTAAACACATAATCCTGTGGCCATCCTATGCACATTATTGAGAAATATTGTGTTCTATTGCTTAATTGAAAATAAAAATAGTAAATGAGTGAATTTAGAAAACCTGAACAAATTTTTAAATTTGGGTTGTAATTATAGAAGGCTGGAAACAATTTTTTGCTCAGAGATCCTAGCTCAGGCTCATGGTATAACTACTAAATAAGCATTTCACATTGCCGTATTCACACCCTTAATTTCTTTCTTATTATGAGTACCTTTATTCCTACTACCACCTTTGCCTTTCCAGATGGTAAAAGCTGACAAAGTAACATAGTGACTGCTGACAGCTGAGTGGCGGTTTTGGTGAAAATTATTTCCTTAAATTTCCTCAGTTGGCAAATGTGGAAAAGAGAACATGGCAATGGTTGTAATTGTAAAAATTGTATGCATTGTTCAAGAACTTAAGTGTGAACAGGGAATGGGACATAAAAAGTTCTCTCAGCACATCATTACTGGATTGAACCAGTGTTTTTCAAAATTGGCTACTTTCAGATGTGTGGACTTCAACTCCCAAAGATCGTAAAGTTTGAATAACAGTGGTTTAAAAGGAAATTATAACTCAATTGGTTACAATTTTCCCCACAACTGAAATCCTATAAAATCATGGTCCTGATCATGAGGAGAATGTACTTGCTGAAATAAATTCGATTATATGGTCTCTTGTACAGCATCCAAGTCTTTGTTTAAAACTTTTTTTTTACTCATAATTGTAATTTGCCCATGTAAATTAAGAAAAATAATTTATATGGCCATTCAGATATCAAATTACAACTCTAGGCTACTAACATAGGATTATAAGCAAAAAAGACATGTCAGAAAACACTAACAGAGGACAAATATAATCAAGCCCAAACTACAATCATTCAGGATTCCATCATTATAGACAGGCTGATCCTAGACCCTGCCAAGGATAAAATTCAGTTCTTCAGGGCCTTATGGAAGGCCAGCAGGGTCAGGATGGTCCAAAACCTGTAAGATATATGTTATAAAGAGTAGACACTGCAACAGTTATGTCATACATGAATTAAAGGATATGGAACAAAATAATTCCCCATAATTAATCATCACTGTGGTTAAAATACTAACTGATCTCTTGAGTGGATACAGTTGTGTAAATCAGTGCTTTTCTGCTTTAGTTTATGGCTTATCATTTTTCCTTAAAAATAATTATTGATATTTGAAAATACTGAGTAAATTGGAAGATACTTTCAATCATATATATTGAAGAGTTGTGGCCTCTTGACAAGTTTGTATTGATGTATTTTCCATGCACTTAAATGACCTATCAATGATATGCCTTAATACCGTGCTTCCCCGAAAATACGACCTACTCAGAAAGTTAAGTCCTAGCTTAATTTTTACACGTGGGCCCAATATAAGCCCTACCCCCCAAAAAATACACCCTAATTAAGACCCCACCCACTCCAGGGTGCACAGGTAAAAATTAAACTAGGGTAGGGATGGGGGGTGGAGTTGCCCTACTACTTACCTTCAGATAGTTGCATCCAGGCCTCACACACCTCGGCCCATTTCTTTTGCTGCAGCCGTCAAGGCTTTCCTGAAGGCCTCTGTAGCCAATAACAGAGCTCTGGATCGAGCTCTGTTAGTGGCTGAAGAGGCCTTTCCTAAAGGCCTTTCATGAAGGCCTCTGTAGCCGATAACAGAGCTCTGGATCGATCCGGAGCTCTGTTAGTGACTGAAGAGGCCTTCAGGAAAGCCTTGCTGGCCTTGCCGGATGAAGAAATTCCTGAAGGCCTCTGATAATGAAAGAGGGGGTGACGCACACAAGTGAGGTGAGTCAGTGGATGACATCCCCCCCCCCCGAAAGACCTGATGCCTTTTTTGGTGGCAAAAAAAATATAAAACAGGGTCTTATTTTCGGGGAAACACGGTATGTTGAAATTATAATAAATTTCATATATCAGACTCATTTACTAGATTCTCAAAATGCTTTGAAGTAATTTACTAGTCTGAAAAATTATAGAGTTTTATGAATGGTACTACTGAGAGATTGCCAGAGTACCATAGGCATATTAAATTCTACAATTATTTAAATAAAACCATTTCATGTAGGAACAATGAGATTCTACATTTCAAATCAAATCCAAATTTAAGGCATGGGAACTATTAGTGCCATGTTCTTAGTTTTTCAAATGTTTTTCAATTCTTTTTCTGATTGTACTGTTCCAAAACTTCCCCTGCAGTGCAGTAGTGGGTTCTAAAACCCGTTGCTACCGGTTTGCGTGCTCACACGTGCATGCGACACTTCTGCGCATGTGCAGAAGCATCCAGGGTGGGTGGGCGGAGCCTCCCGCCGCCGCTACCGGTTCTAAGAACCGGGCTGAACCAGGAGCAACTGCAGTGTATAGCTGCTGCAGTGTATACCCTGTAGCTTTTGTTGGACTATATTGGAGATTCTGCAATAAATTTTTGTACAAAGTCACTTAAACACACACACATGTACAGTATATGTACACTTATAAACTCTACACAGTTACAGTCTATAAGAGCCAGAACAGATGATACGTGCAAAACAGATCTATCCAATAATTGAGTCAGAATCATACCTTTGAATAAGCAATAATGGTAATCAACCAAATTTGATTCCTACCAGGTTTAAAGATATTACTGATTTATCTCACTGTGTGGGATATTTATGCATGCATTCTTTTATATAATGAGACATAACACATGTATGCTGCTGATACTTTACTTTTGCAAGTGTATTAGACCTGCCTATCATATTATGTGCAAATTCAGCTGCTTAGATAGGATATATAAGTAGAAGACTGCTGTACTTTTAAAGTTGTGATTCAAGTTTAAAATGTCCAGTGATTGATTTCCATTAAGTCTTTTCTTCAGATTAAATTGGTAAAAATTATTATATAGATGGATGCTTAACCTTTTGCCGTAGAGGTAGAGTTAGAGGTTGGTAGAGGTTGTTTACATGTAGAGAGTAAAATCCTGATCAGTCTGACAGTACTAACTTCCTGCTGCTTGGAAATATGTACTGTAATAGCAATTCTGTTTCCCCCATTCTCCCCTACTTCAAGGCTTCAGCTTCCTGTTTTACAAGTGCATAGCAAATTAAGGAAAGCAAATGGACATTACAGAAGGCATTATTTGACAATTTATATGTTATTTTATCCTGCGTCCTGCATGTCCCTAATTAGTTGCTTCGGTTGGAAACAATTTGTCTGCTATAACTAAAGTGGTTCTTTATGTACATGTATAGCTAGTGTATAACTAATAACACAGCTGAATACAATTAAGGAAACATGACCTTTTCCCCTCTCACCTTCAATACAGTCCCAGAGGTTGCAGAAACTTTTTTCTTATGCTGGTTGAATTTCAGAATTAAAAATTGATCTCATCTTGTTAGGCAGGATTGGTTGAATTCAAACACACACAACACAGTTTTATGATGTAGTCACTTAGAGACGCTTGTTGTGCAGCTATATAAATCAAATAAATAACTGAAGTGAAATTATAACTGATTCATTGAGACATGTGTAGCATTAAATGTATTTTGAGAAATGTTTTAACTATTCATTTTTATTGAGGTAATCAATTCCCCATGTAGTAATTTATAAAAAGAAAGAATACAGAAACATTAATTTTTAAGGTAATAGCCAAATTGGCAAACCCACAATTGCCTTGCTGACAGAATGACAGTGAGGCAAGCGAAGCCTTCCACAATAACACACTGTCTAAGATGTATTAGGTTTGCAATAACTAGAAAATATTAGGTTTAGGGAAGCTTTTGTTTTCTTTCCTTTCCTTTCAGTTGTTTCCAGTTCTCAGAGACTGCCTGGACAAATCACTGCAGTTTTCTTGGCAAGATTATTCAGAAGTGAAAAACCTTCCTTCCTTCCAAGGGTTGGCCTGCGGTCACCCAGATGGCTTTGTACCTAAGGACTAGAACACAGAGCCTCCTGGTACCTTAACCATACACCAAACAGACTCTTCTGAGGGGAGCTCACAAAGAATAATTCTCAGTTATAATTTTTTTCTTTGTACCAAATTGGCAAAAGACTTGAAGAACTATTATAGGATGTAAACTTTACTGTAAGCCAAAGAGATCACTGTGGTTTGTATTTTGTATGTTTTTGTTCCAAATATTAAATTTTAAATCCAGCTGGGATCTGCCAGGAAACAGGAGGCATGCTTAGATGGCTATGGTAGCCATTTTTATCCGCTTTTTGCCCAGGGTATGTGTACTACTTTTTATAATATTTATATTTTAATGCAGAATCTGTGTTTTTATATTTGTTGTATTATCCTATTGTTTTACATTGCCCAGAGTTGCTTGTAGTGAGATGAGCAGCTATACCAATTTGATAAATAAATAAATAATAAATAAAAATGCTTCTTGCATCTGAAATAATGATTTAAAAGAATTATTGATTAAAAATTCTATTATCCTTTCTGAAAAATGAGGTGATATTTTATTTTCCATATACACAGGGACATCAAATGAGGTTTCAACTTGTTCTCTGAGGAATTTAGGAATTCTGCTCTATCTGCCATCATTGAGTAACAGTGGACAATTGCTAACTTGTTTTTGGTTAGGGTCATTGTGTTATCCCTGAATTGTCAGCTAAACATTTTCTTCTCTGAGGCATTTCAGATTGTAATCAATGAATTTTGAAACTGTAAGTGGCCTTTCAATGTTGGAATGACAGTTTTTATATATGTTTTGGTTTTTATGTCTGTTTTATTAATTGTTGTATTGCCCTATTTTAATGTTTTTGTAATTTTATGTTGTTTTGTATCCATCCATATAAACATACATATTTTTGCAATTCAGTGGTTATGTATAAATTATTATGGTTTATGTAGCTGCACCAAACAAACTCAATATCCAGGTCACTTCTATAGTAACACAGCTGATTATTGGTGTATCTACAGAGAAGAAAGAGGCAGATCTATATATGCCAGTATCAATTATCCCTTGGAGTTACAAAAGAACCATGAAAAGATTCCCAAGAGGAAATTTCATAAGCCAACTACCATTAAATTAATGTTTTGAAGTTCTGCCATATTAACCTGATGCTTCCATCAGAAGACATTGCTTTCCTCAGTCCTGTTTAACCAGTGTTTTGTTACAACCCAAGTTTAACAACCTTTGAGTGTCTTTATCTTGGCATTTCTCAGGCTTGTATTCTGTGTCCAAGACTCCTGGGAAGAAAATTTAGCTGAGATGTTCAAGTAGAGTTTTTCTCTGAGAAACACAGCTATGAAATTCCTCTCAGACTTGCTTATTGTTGCAGAGACAGCCTTTGCAATTATCAAGGGATTAGGGCAGAATATGAAAAGCCTCGAAGAAAACAGCTTTCTTGCAGATCAGGAATGTATGCTGCACAAACTCTGAAACAATCACCCGAGTTAGTGAGGCAGAAGTGTATTAAAATGTTGAGAGTTCAAGAAGGAGGTCCTTGAAAACTTCTAATTAAAGAAATAAAAAAGAAGGTTGCTAAAGAATGTCATTTGATTTCTCGGGGACGAAAAGGGGTCTTTTGAGGATTGCAAATGAGATGACAGTGCTGCACCAATACAATGTACTCATCCACTTTCTACAATAAAAGTAATGAAAACTGAGCTTAATGGTACATAAATAAAAATAATTAAATAGAAGATAGTGGTAGTGGTACATTACCTGAATTAATATACAAGATTAAGAGGCCAATAACCCAGAAACAACTTACTTACTTTGATGTTTTATATAAATTAGTATACCCTTTTAGGCATCAATGTGGTATAAAATAACACTCACTATTTCAATTTATAATTCTTAAGTCCCTTTGTGTTTCATATTAACTATATTTCATTTTTTCTTGAATTCTTTACAAGAAAAAATGATAATTTTCTTATACTTTTTACTATCTTTTTACTAGCAAATAAACATGAGAAACTGGCTTTGATATGCATTTGCCATTTCCTTTCGATAAAACACTGTACTAGCATTGTTTAAGGGTATAAGCAACAAGTAGACATTGATAACCTCAGATGCTCTGTTTACAGCCACTCTTTCTCTGATACCTGGGTAACACCTCCTACACTAAGACACATACTGACAAAGTATATGGTTTCCATCTGCTAAATAATAGCAGTATTGATTGGGTTCACTGCAACACACAGCCTTTAATACCACCAAATAATCCTGTTGCAAGGCTTGTTTGGCAGGCTTGGAGAATCATGAGCTCTCACAGTCTCATCCTTTGGTGCCAATTTCATGGAGGCACACTGGCACAATACAGTTTTCAAATAGATTATTTCTCACTGATTTAAACTTCACTTCATGATTGCTAAGATGCTGACATCTTGGCAAATTTTTTGTTGAGTTTTGTGAATATGAAATATGTATGCCACATAGGTAACTGTGCATATACAGTATATATCAACATTTAACTGAATGCATGTTTGTGTCTCCTTAACAACCACCAATTGAATGGTGAATCTTGAATGGAAATATTATAAAAATAAATGCAATATAAATTATATTATAATAAATGAATGTGTTAAATGATATAAATAAAACTGATACTAGATATTACTAATTAATATATTAAGAATAAATAAATATCCATCTTTCAGCACAAAGCAAAGAGATACTTTGAACTTCATTCCTATAAACCAGGGCTGTCAAACTCACATCGTCATGGCGGCGTCATATGACATATCGGGACTTTTCCCCCCTTTGCTAAACTGGGCATGGGCGTGGCCAGCACGTGACATATCCGGCCCGCAGGCCACAGGTTTGACAGCCCTACTATAAACTCTAGCAAGCATTGCCAATCATGAGAGATTGTGAATCCATAGTTCAACATATCAATACAGAAATCTACATCCAACTGGATTCAGGTATTTAAATAAAGACAGTGAAAAAAACTGTTGTCTTGCCTAATTTCATCACTTCATCACTAAAGGTTTTTTAAAAATAGTAAATAGTTTGAGAAGATTCTTTTCTTCAAATGATCATTTAACCTGTTAAGAGAGTAATTGATAATATTATCAACAGGATATAGATGTGACAACCTTCAACTTCTCTCCTATAAAATATTCCTCCTACAAAATGTAAGAACTGCACCTTCATTCCCTGTATTTAAGAAGCATTTAAAGACATGACTTTTTAGATATTGATGCATGATTTATTTTGAAAGATTTTTTTCATCTTTTTAACAATTAGTCTTAAATAAATTACTTATATGAAAATAAGCTCTGCAAGAATATCATAATACAAAAACAGTTTAATTTTAAATCATAAAAAGGAATTAAATCCAGTCTCTCATAAGGAATAGCAAAAATTTCTTTCTGAAACCTGTATTTCTGATTTTAAGGTTGAATGTGTATATATGTGTGTGTGTGTATGTGTGCATATATAGATAGATAGATAGATAGATAGATAGATAGATAGATAGATAGATAGATAGATAGATAGATAGATAGATAGATAGATAGATAGATAGATAGATAGATAGATATAGATAGATATAGATAGATATAGATATAGATATAGATATAGATATAGATATAGATATAGATATATAGTCTTAAAGAAGTAGATAAATACAAACTAATATTTTCCCTTTTATTAGTTCCCTGAGTATTGTACAAAAGAAATAAATGTTGCCTTATTGGTTTATATTACAAGACACTCTCCTACATTGCATTCTGTGGTTATGAAACAGAGATCACTCTTTCATGAAATAAATTATCTGTCTGGTGCATTAAATCTTAACTTGCAGAGTGTCAGACAAAGGGCACCTGAGCCATTTCAGTACCAGTACTAGCTGTTTGAAACACTTCTTTTGACACCAGAGTGCTTTAATTGTTCATGGATCTCTACCCTTTTCAATGTTGCTTTAAGGCATTCTGGCTCAGCTTAGAGTCAGTCAAGCAAAATTGGAGCATCTGGTTGCTGTGTCAAAATAGCATGGGCAACTTCAATGCAGCACCCTAGTGGATAATTTCAACTCAAAATACAAGCAATACATTAGCAATGGCCAGGAGGCTACAGTGTCTCTTCCTTTGAAATATGTTGAGAAAAAGTGTGAGAAAAAAAATCTCAGTAAGTGAAGGTTTTCCTCCTGCCTACCTCCACATCATGTCTTTGCAAATCAGGCAAAATACTTGACCATAACTTGTTTGTAAAGTTAATTTCAGTCCACTATTTCTCAACAAAGTTATCAATTAGAATGCCATTTATTTTTCTGTAAGATATGACATCTTGATTATGGAGCAGATGTAATAAGTAACAATCAAACATTTAAATAAATTGTATAAAGTCTTATTGTGAATAATATTTGCAGTGATAGTTCTGTCGCTTTGTTAGTTCCATGCAGTTACATTTATTTATTTTTTCTTATAGGTCGCCTATAAAATTTCACTCTGACTTAATGATTGACACTAAGTGACCGGTAAGCATTTTTATTAATACATTCAGATTGTGCTTATTTTTATTTTATTGCCTTCTCTGGAGTAATTATGCAACATTAAACTATGAAGTCCCTGTCACTTAACTTCATTGAGGGGAACATTTGAATTCGTTGACTCTACCTTCTGAAATGGATGCAAAATAATACTGTCAGAGGAACACATGTGACATCAGACAGAAGATTGAGACCTAACCCCCCGGGCTGATTACTCCTGCCCCAGGCAGGAAAGTTTATGCATGGCATCAGGTCAACAGGTCAGACAGTTAAATGCTTCGTGATTCTACAGATTTACCTTTCATATCTGTCCTGCCTGGAAGTACAATTTTCTGCACTTCTGACAAGTCATGCCTGTCTTCTAAAGGGAGCATTTTATTTTATTTTATTCTAATGTCCAGAATATGCAATGATTACTCCTGCCCCAGGCAGGAAAGTTTATGCATGGCATCAGGTCAACAGGTCAGACAGTTAAATGCTTCGTGATTCTACAGATTTACCTTTCATATCTGTCCTGCCTGGAAGTACAATTTTCTGCACTTCTGACAAGTCATGCCTGTCTTCTAAAGGGAGCATTTTATTTTATTTTATTCTAATGTCCAGAATATGCAAT
>QLTV01004297.1:1883094-1907019 GCA_003457575.1 Thermophis baileyi | reverse complement strand
TGGGAAGCAGTGGGCGCGAAAGTAGAGTTAGGTCAGCGGCGCGCCTCGCAACCCACTCCTTTCTGTGGATTGCGAGGCGCGTCGCTGGCCTGCTGTCCATTTTGCCGCGGGAAGCAGTGGGGCGCGAAATTAGAGTTAGGCCAGCGGCGTGCCTCGCGACCCACTCCTTTCCGTGGATCGCCTGCCTCTCATTTTGTGCGGCCATCAGCCCTACCGGTACCGGTAGGTACGGTAAGGGCGTGTAGCATGCCCTCCCTTCATCCTCCCCTACTCACCTCGTGTAAAGCAACACCTCGTAGGTATAAAGCAGCACCTCGTGTAAAGCAACCAGTGTGAATGGCGGGGAGTAAATGGCGGGGACCGGCTGCGCATGCGTTAAAAAAGGTGGGGGGAGGCGGCCTTATTTTCGGGGCGGGGCTTATTTCAACGCATGTCCCGAAAAGCCCTGTTGGCCTTATTATCGGGACATGTCTTATTTTCGGGGAAACACGGTATATATATATAAAACATATATAAAACATATATATAACATATATATAACATATATATATATATATATAATCATATTATATATATTATCATATTGCATTGACCTGGATCAGTGAGAATATTTTTCATAAATTTATGAAAAAATAGTTAACTTATTTGGAAATTTAGTTAATTTTCCAATTTTTACTCTACTAGTTTAATTAACAGAATTAGATTTTAATAGGCTCTTTTATTTTTCTTGATATATACAAAATTAATTTATATTGTATGAGTTAAGAACTTGCCAAAGTCTGATACATCTCAGTTATGCTGGACTTTACCTCATAGTTCTGAACTTTACATGTTACATATATGAGGGGACCATTTTTTTAAAAATGTAATTAAATTGTTTCTTATTAGTTAAACTTACATGTAATAAAGAATGTCAACAAGCTAGAGATTCTGCTAGACTTGTTCGCAATGTCTCTATCAAAAGAAAAACATGCTGTTACTGAAATGGGCTGTGAAGGATGATCAATGTAGCAGTAAATAGAATTTGATAAACAAATGAAAAAGATTCAGACAGGGAAGAAACTACGAAGAACAATAGCTAAGAATCTATACACAAAGGAGTAATGAGGATTTGGTGAATCAGAAGCCTAGTTTTATGGATCTAAGTGTAAAAGTAGAGGAAAGAAGATCTCTATTACATGTTATCCTTTTCTTTATCCAAAAGAAACTGAGAAATATTTAGTTGTCTTAAGGATTACAGAAATGATAAGTTTATTGTTAAGGTTCCCATCATGCATATTTTTGTCTATTTACAATAAATAAATTGAGAAGAAACTTTTCACTAATATGTATAACTACTGCTAGCAGGGTTATAAATTGTAGTAAACAAACAGTATATATTCTTTTTAAGAGCTTTACTTAATTCAAAAAAAGGTGTATGTGTGTGTGTGTATGTATGTGTATATGTATATGTAAATGTGTATGTATGTATGTATATATACATAAAAGGCTTTTGTCCAAAACGTAAATATGCTTCAAGTTCCTAAACATATGTCATTTTCTGGAATCACTGAAGTGGTATAGAGCAAAGGTTTTTTCAAGCCTGAACAAATAGCCAATAAATAAATAAATGCTATTAAACTATGCAGTAGTCCTCACAAGTTAGGATAAAACGATATTCAAATGTAGTTGATAGTGAAGCAAAGCTGACATGGCAGAAGAATTGAGAACAGAGGTCCAGCAACCTGACTCAGAGGATCTATATGATAGTATTCTGTTATTGCTATAACTGTTTCTGCTCCATTGGACTCTTACACCCACTGCTGCAGTTGTCGCTGATGGAAAATTTGTATGTTCATATATATATTCTGCAGTCTCAGTTTATAAATTCATATATAAACCCCCACCCCTGTCAATAGCACCATTGCCACCAGCAAAAAAAGTATGTTTGCCTAACATGTTGAGAAAAAAACACATTTAAGAGAGAACTATCAAAATCAATGCCTCACTGATTTAAGTTAGTTATTTTAATTAGGTCTAAAATTGAGTTCTCATTCTGTGTTTAATAGCAGCATAAATATATATTGTGTATATATCATAGCTAAAAGCTGTGAAGTCCCATGGATTAAATTTATATTGTGAAACAAACCAATGCTCAAGTGAAAAACATGAAGTAATGACACATTTGGGGTCTAATAATACAATCAAATCTTATACATATACCATTCTTGATAACTGGTGCGCAACATTTTTTCACTGGCTTCAAGTAGAGAGATGCATTTTTTCTAATTTTGTACATGACATGTTGGGGTTGCATAAATTTTAATTGATGGAATGATATCTGCACACATTTCTACCATAATCTGTCTTATGTGGAAAACTCTTTGGCTAGTACTTGTCAGTTAGTATTAGCTCTAGAAAAATCCTTTGGATTTTGATTAATAAAACCCTTTTCTTTCTATTCTACTACTTATGTATTTTCAAATACATATGTTTTTTCCACCCTTTTTCTCTTCTTATCAATAAGATGAGTAAAAGGATACCTGTTTGTTTAAAATTTATTTTATGCTTAAATGTAAAGTGCATATTCAGGGTTATTGTATAAATAAATATATTTCATTATTACTACTAAAACACATGAATCTCTTGGGTAAAAACATGGCAACTTTTAATTGCCCACAGCAGGACCACACAAGTGTTTCAGGACAGCATGTGAGAGAGGATATTAATGCAACTGAAATTGCCAGGAGAACTTGGTGTATTTTCAAGTGCCATATGATCATTTCTCCTGAGAGTCATTTGGGAAATTCAGTGAGTTAAATAACTCCCTTTTGTAATGTAATTGGACTAAAGCTTTTCTCTTCTGAAAAACCTGAGGAACAGCAATATAATATGTAAGTTGTAGCTGTGTACTGTATATTAAAATGTAAGCTTGTTCTGTCTAAGCAGAGGTAAGAAAGTGATTCTGTCCAAGTAGTTTAGATTTCAATTGTTAGCATGGCCAAACATGGTTTATTAATGAAATCATCCTGGACAGAATGACTATTTCATGTTACTTATACCTAGATCAAATGGTTAAGATACACTGAATACAAAATATAAAGTATGGTATTAAACCAATAATCATGTCACAGGTACCGATAAAGCTCTTATGCTTTGTAGTAGGTAACCGTATGTATAATACTGGCATCAATTTGTTAATCTTCTGCTGAAAATTTTATCTCCAAGACCTGGACATAATAAAAGCTAGGCACTGCTGCTCATGCCAACTACTTCCACAGGAAAATCAGACAGAAAATTTAGTACATCAAACATGCTATTTTAGTAATGAAGCCTCAAAACCCCTTTTAATAAAAAAATCAGTTCTGTCTGGTTTGGCACAGCAATCAAACAGGACAGGTATAGACTCCAACAGATAGTTAGGAATGCAGAAAGAACAATTGCAACCAGCCTGCCTTCCATAGAAGACCTGTATTTTGAGCCGGTCAGAAGGACGTCTGAGAAAATATTTACAGGTCCCTCACATCCTGGACATAAACTGTTTCAACTCCTCTCCTCGGGACACCTATTATAGGATATTGCATGCCAAAGCAACTAGACAAAGGGCCAGATTTTTTCCCTTGTGCCGTCACTCTACTGAACATCTAATTCTCACAGTATTGTCTAATGTCTCTGTACATTTACTCATGCTGTACGGCTGTAGCATTATCATTATCCTTATTATCTTTCTTGCTAACCCCTTCTATTGTTTTTGTTGTTGTTGTTGTTGTTGTTGTTGTTATTATTATTCTGTTGCTTTGTGTTATTCTGAGAGCATCTGCACTGGAGACAAATTCCTTGGGTGTCTAATCACACGGCCAAATAAAGTACTCTATTCTATTCTATTCTATTCTATTCTATTCTATTCTATTCTATTCTATTCTATTCTATTCTATTCTATTCTATTCTATTCTATTCTATTCTATTCTATTCTATTCTATTCTATTCTATTCTAATAAAGCAGTAGTCCCCAACCGTTCTGGCTCCATGGACTGGTGGCAATGGCAGCAGTGAGGTGGGGAATGGTTTCACATGTGCAATCTAGATCCCATGCATGTGCAAATGAAGCTTTGCATGCTTGCCTGCCGCTTGCACGGCCCGATTCCCAACAGACCACGGACAGGTACTGGTCCACGGACCAGAGTTTGGGGACCCCATAATCAAGTATTCCATTCATTGTGGTTTTGCATGGGTACTTCACTGTCCTTATCAATAGATAATATCAGTAAAATATCATGATCAAGTGTAAGATATTTGGATATAGAGAAATGACTCTGTTCTTGCTAATGCTTAATATTGCTTGATAGGAAAAACAGCAACAATTGTAGTTCAAGCTTACTGGAAATAATAATGTAATATCTGGACTAAACTTTTCTTGTCAAAATTAATAGTCAGCTGTAGCAAGGGATCTCAGCACAAACAATGCACCAACAATTCAGAATGCAAAGTTGTTCTCATGGATCTGTTCCCACAGAATTTAATCCTTGCTAAATTTAGTGAGGTTTCTTGATAGCCCATCTCCAGGTCTATGCTGTTGGAGTGCTAACTTCAATATACCATTTTTGGACAATGTAAATGACAGCTGTTAAATGCCTCTTTATACTAGAACCATAGACAGGAACAAAAGGTTAAATCCTGGTAAATTATCTCTCATTCTTTGCTAGAATTTTATTTTACTTTAGAATAAACAAGAAAATATATAAATGCTTGATATTTCAAAATGAAATCATATACTGTTCCAAATATATAATAATAATAAACAATCAAAGGAAAGATCCTCCACATAGCCCTATACACATTGTCCATTTTCTCAACTATCTCAGTTATAAGATTAGTGTTTTAGATACACACAGTAAATATACACTTAGTTGAGTATGTCTAAATATAATCTCTCTATAAGATTATTCTTTAGAACTCTACTATGCTGCAGACAAAAAAATGATAAAAATAGCATAGTATCTATAGTATTTTTTGGCCTTTGAACTATGGTGCTGGAGAAGACTCCTGTGAGTCCCTTGGATCGCAAGGCGATCAAACCGGTCAGTCCTAGAGGAGATCAACCCTGACTGCTCTTTAGAAGGCCAGATCCTGAAGATGAAACTCAAATACTTTGGCCACCTAATGAGAAGGAAGGACTCACTGGAGAAGAGCCTAATGCTGGGAAAGATTGAGGTCAAAAGAAGAAGGGGACGACAGAGAATGAGGTGGCTGGATGGAGTCACTGAAGCAGTAGGCATGAGCTTAAATGGACTCCAGAGGATGGTAGAGAACAGAAGGCCTGGAGGAACAGGTTGTCCATGGGGTCACGATGGGTCGGACACGACTTCACAACTAACAACAACAACAAATAGTATTTTTTACACGAATATATTTTTTCATAAAATGGCATTGTGTGGCTGGCTGCATGAAGCATGACAACATATATGTAATTTCTATTAAATATTGTTCTTTAAAATGATAATTTTACCAAGCCTCTTGTGGAATTATCCTTTTCATTCCTATGTGCAGTCACAACTTTTTTTGTTGCATAAAAGCTCCTCTGTAACTATGTCACAATATTACACAGTAAAACTTATTAACCCAACCAGAAATGAAGCAATAATGAGCTTAATATCTGATATGTCAGCTTAGCTGTCTCACCAGTAGCTTTCTGTCTTTCTCTAATATTCAAAATATTAAGTAAACCATTGAATCATAACAATGGCAGGATTTCCACACAATCTTCAAGGATATGGACAAAAATATTTATGAATGAAGTGCTGACTTCTGCTAAATTGATGGATTGATTCTTTTTCTTGCACTATCTAGTGAATATTACCATATGTGTTTTCCTTCACTTAATTCAGTTTAGCTCTTTTCTTTGAAAAGGTCCATTTATAGAACATTAGTTTATGGGTGCCAGCAATACTGTATATATATGAAACACCTCTGTTTTAAAGGGTGAATAATTCGCACTGCATATTCAGTATTCAGTTGTGTTGGAGCCATTTATACTTCAGTTGATTGTTAAACACAAGCAGGGTTTCAGCTATCTATAGTTCCAGGAGATGGACATTCCAGAGTGTGGAGGTCTTCAGTCACCAGATCCATATGTCATTAGCCTTACAAGAATGGAAGACCTTCAGCAGGACGTCTTTAGAAGTCCTGATCAAATAATTTTCAATAAGGAATTGTTGATAGATATCAACAATAGTACAGCAAGTTCAGAATCTAGCTCCCACATTCCATACCAGTTGTAGCTTTAGAGTTATAGCTTCTAGGTTACATCCAAAAGCAATACATATAGAACATGTTATACTAGGGCAATCACATGGTGATAAGGTATAAGCTACTGTTACCAGAGCATTGTATTCCAAGTAGCATCAAACTGGTAACTAAAGTCCTGGGAAGCCCCAACATCATGGTACAAAGACTTTTGCAGCACTAAGCCCAGCACCACAGGACTGAGCGGCTTTTGCCCAGCCAAGATGAGACGGGGTTTTGCACTGCAAAGAGTTCACACCATGCTGGATAAAATCAACTCTGTGAAGCCTATCTAATCCAAAGTGCAGTAGTTCATGCCAAAACTACTCAGCTACAATAAAATCATGAGGAAATGATATCTTATTATCAAACTGACCTGCCATTTAAAAATAGCATCAAAAGCCCAAAGGCATCCATTGGACCTTCAAATATTGACAAGAAATGTGTCATTTGAGCACCTAACTCAAACTTTATCTATTTCTTTCCCAGTTTCAATGGTATACCTTCCTTTCTTATTCCCTATATCAGTGTTGGCGAACCTTTTCAGCACTGAGTGCCAAAACAGGAGCGTGCGGGGGGAGCACCAGAAATCGGAAGAGCAGCTCCCCGGCACGCGTGAGGGAGCGCCAGAAACTGGAAGAGCATCTCCCCAGTATGCACGCGCAGGAGCACCAGAAACTGGAAGAGCAGTTCCCTGGCGCATGCGTGCACTGGGAAGCTGAGCTTCCAGTCACCTGGTCTTCCAGTTTCTGGTGCTCCCGCGTGCGCAAAGACCAGCTGGCCGGTGCACATGTGCGCGCCGGAACCCGGAAGAGCAACGGGCAATGGCTGGCGTGCCCAAAGAGATGGCTCTGCGTGCTACTTCCGGCACGCATGCCATAGGTTCGCCATCACGACCCTATATACTTCTCATAAGAGGTTGACCAGACCAGACCATGAAATAGAATGGAAGTCTCCATTGAAGACTAAAACTATTTTATTTAGATTGGCTATAATAACCTAATGTTGAAAGTCTGATTGTTTTCTTTCTTCTCTCTTTTATATTTATATGAATCAAGGGATGTCTATTAGAAACATTTTTGTAATCTTCCCTCATTGTTTGCACTTTTTTCTTTGCTGCTTTGGTAACCAATCTTTTCTCTTTGCAGCACTGTCATCCTTTTTTCTCCTTATGCCTACTTAAAATCATTTTAGTGGAAATCCAATTTTATTTCTACCCTTCCTACATATATTCTTCCATGTTGTGTGCCATTCATGCTTTATGGAAAGAGGAGACAGAAAAACGAGACAAAGAGAAAAGGACATGGGTCATTTTCCTGTTGGTATGCAACAGAATCTGTCAGTCATGGGCAACAAATTGTAGTCTCTGATAGGCTCCTCCTGGGCCATAGTTGTACAACAATCACTTAGGATGGCTAATGTGGATATTTGGAACATAGAAAGCATAATAAAGTCTGTCCATATTAAGGAATCCTTTGCCCTTCATAATTCTGTTGCAACTGCTGAGACACTTTTCTAAGTAGTATGACTACACTTTCCATAGAACTTAATCCAAAAGCATAACTACAAAATCCTTGAAAGGAAAGCTTAAATAATTGTTGTAGTAAAAGATACATGCTGGGGGAGGGAGGAGAATTATGGATGATCCTAACACCTCTTCTTTTCATTTTATTTCTTTCCATTTCAGTGGCAGTGTTTGAATTATTGAGTTTTTAAAAACTTGGTGTGTAAGCATAATATAAATTCTAATTCATATGGTTTTGCTATTATTGTTCCAGTACTATTATATTTTCCTATATTTCTTGAATTGCAATTGCTAATGGATCACTTATCCTTAAAAATAAATATTTCAAATAGGTGTTGCAAGTTAGACACCATGGATTTCTCAGAAATGTATCCTTTTGTTTACTTTTGTTTACTTTTAAGGAGTACTTAAGTGAAAGAGACTTTCTTATGAAATGCCCAAGAATCACATGTTCATCTTTCGTCTTACAAAAATAGAGAATCAGGCACTTGATCAAAGTAGATTCAGTTTTATGATTTAAGCATTGTATTGAGCTCATAATATAGGTAGCATTTCAACAACCACTTTAGTATTAGCTGCAGTCTCAAAGAAAATCCAAGGTCATATTCTGGACATTGTCTGAGTTTTGTATTATACTTTGATAATTAGACTGAAAAAATGATATTGAAAAATCATAATGAAGTATGATTAGTCTTGAGTTTGGTTTGTCTTTATTGAAGTTAGTACAGGGAAGTTGCTAACATTATCAACTATAATATGAGCCATGAACTTCCCAATTCAGATTCCTCCTCAGCTATTTCTCATTATGTTATTCTTAAAAAGTCACTGTATCTATTTTGCCTTCTTATAATAAGCAGGTATTCCTTCCTGCATTGAGACCTATCTGCAGTTTAGGAGTTACCCCTTGATACCCCAAAGACTCTTTTAGAGAAAAAAAGTCATACATAGGCAATGTCTTAGTTTCCCTTTCGTTGCCTTTAAATTTTGTATTTGAAAAATAATAATTTCATTTAAAATTTTATTTTGTTTTTGTTTTTTGAGATTGCTTCCCACAAGTGTCCCAGAATCTATAAATCTTAACTTTATATTTCATCATTTTTAAATAACTGTATATTGATTTAATGTGCATTATATGCTTTTTACCGTATCTGTATATATGGGGCTAAGTAGCAATGTGGGTGTAACAAAAAAAATTGTGGCTGTAAACAACGAGGTGTGCATATAATAATATTGGGATTTTTTTTTTCATACAGCAAGGTGTTGGATAGAGAATGCCCATATTTAATTGCAGCTTCAAACTAGGATATCTTGAGTATACGTTGTATAACATTAGATACATTGGTATTTGGTAAATTCAGAAAGGCAGGACATCATCCTGACAGCTCCCAATACAAAGAATTGTAAAAAGAGTAACCTTAGCATTTAAAAATGCTACTTATGAGTGATTATATTCCGTAATATGAAGTAAACAGATTTTTCCTCTTTATGTGCTTAAACTTTAGCTGGGCTGTTACTTTCACTCATTGGCGTACTGTAATTAAGTTTCAAACATAACAAATTTTGTTTTCAAATTTGATTCTGTTTTCATTCTGTCAGGGATTTAAAATTGAAGGTAATCCATTTTTCAGTCTCATATTACCAGCATTAGACAAAGGACGTCCCAAGTAAAAGTGGATTATGTGAGAACAAATAAAGTTGCAACTTTTCTTCAGTGTAAGGTCCACTTTTAAAATTTCACTTATCTAATCTGAACTTGAAGCTTAAATGTAATTTGTTCCAAAATGTAGTCCAAAACCTGATCTGGATCTGAACTTTCCTCTCCTGTCAAATAAAGACATACTTAACTTCATTTTGAGAGAATGGCCAGATGTTCATGCTGCTTTTTTACTTTATATAAGCAAGTTCACCACTCTCTAACTGAAATCTGGAACTTTATTATCTCTCCTATATATACATGTGCATATCAAGCACTTCTTTTTTTAAAAAAAGCATGACGACTTTTCATGTTTTGCTGATAGTTGTGAATATAGAGTATGTGATCCACAAGGGAAAAGTCAAACTAAGAGATCCACAGAGCAATGTATATGCTTACATCTAAATCACAATTCTATCATATGTTGATTCTTCATGTGGCACCATTGCACAAACACAAATATCTATACTGTATCTTAAAGTAATTATGTTCTACCCTTTCATATTAATCTATTACGTCAAAATGCTTTTAAACTGAACTAGCCAGGTTTAAAATAATGTTTATCAAGGAACTTACATAAAGGAACTTTGTAAAACATATTGTGGTGGCTGCAGTGCTGTTTTTTACTTAGCCCTGTCATCCACACATTAATGTAAAACATATGAAGTGGAAACAAAACTTTATACTGTTATTGTGCAGTAGGACTGGATAAAATAAGTTCTGCATGTTATTTACTTATAAATGCAGCTGTCAACACTCAAACTATTTTCCAAATCCCAAGATGTTAAAATGTATGGGATTTAATTATGAAAAAGACAGATGTTGTAACATCTTTTGATTCCCATTCAGGTAGTTCCCAGATTCTAATTTATTTTCTAGAGGACATGCACCAGCACTAATATGTTTACTTTTTACAAGTCTGAATTAGTGGATTATTGAGAATATATAGTTTAGTCTGGTGTTGCTTTTTCTGTTTTTAATTTCTTGGGAATTTATGGGAAACTGTATGTCTAAGTCATACATATTAGTTAATTTTTGCACATGCCATGGGATGCCCTTGTTAAGGTTTTGTATATATGTATATATGATTGTCATCATAAACATTCAGTTATTTTTACTAGCATTATCTCTCATATTTTCAGTCTTTATTATTATATATTAACAATAACTGAATATATTAATTACAATTCCTTCATTTTAGAGACAAAATGAAATAATCAATGTCCAGAAATGGGAAACATAGTTATGTGTGGTATCCAAAATGAATAAAAGTAGACCAGATGACGTATTGTTTTTTTAAAGTAGCCATATAAAAGTTTGTGCTTCAAAATAATCTTTAAGCTTTCAATTAAGAACGCAATTGTTTTTTCTTCAGCTCCAAAAATGAAGTATTGATCAGTATACATTTTCAGCAAGTATGAACAAATAAGGGTTCCACTGATTTAAAAAAATGGATTACAATATAGACAAATATATGCTATGTGTTAAGTCTACATAGCAAGGGTACTGTATTTATAATACATTGATATTAATAGTTAGCAAAAGCTGTGTAAAAAGTATCCATCCTAAAAGTATGTATTCTTTGAGATTAATAATATTAATTAATAATAATAATAATAATAATAATAATAATAATAATAATAATAATAATAATAATAATAATAATAATAATAATAATAATAATAATAATAATAATATGTTCAAGAAAGCAGATTTGAACTGACAGTACATATGTGAAATGATCCTGATGCCAGGCAAATCTATTTATTAGGTAGTTTATAACATTTCACATAATGTTTATACTTCCAAATCAGTATGGGCTGTAGAAATGTCTACAAGTTCTGTCTGACTTTGCAGAACAATTAGTTGTATATTTATTATACAATCATTGAAATCAAAGTACTCTAACTAATGCTATATTATTTTTCTTGTTATGAGTTAAGCATGAAGATATAATAAGAACAATAAGCAGAGGTGGGCTGCAGCTGGTTTGCACCGGTTCAGGCAAACCGGTTGTTAAGTTTTTTACAAGTTCGGAGAACCGGCTAATCCCACCTCTGGCTGGCCCCGCCCTTCCCTTCCCAGGAGTCCCCCCGTATGCCCCGTTTTGGATTCCAGGTTAGTGCAGGAGGCCTTCCAGGCCCAAAATGGGGCATGGGGGGAGTTGTGTGGCCCCCATGCCCCGTATTGGTTTCCAGGGTGGTGCAGAAGGCCTTCCAGGCCCAAAACGGGGCGCGGGGTGCATCGCGCGGCCCTCCCATGCCCCATTTTGGCTTCCAGGGTGGTGCAGGAGGCCTTCCAGGCCCAAAACAGGGCACGCCCCCCCATGCCCCATTTTGGCTTCCAGGGTGGTGCAGGAAAATAGTTGGGATTTTTGCATGATCATTACTGTGGGGTGAGTTTGAAATGGGGATTTTGGATTATGATTGCTCATAAGTAAGTAGGAACCAGTAAAAGAGGAATGGAAAAATCCCTATCTGTAGATCAGCGTTTTTCAGTCTTGACAAATTTAAGATCAGCGAACTTCATGCTGCCTGGGGAATTCTGGGAATTGAAGTCCATGCACCTTAAAGTTGCCAAAGTTGAGAAGCATGGGTCTACACTAGAGCTTAGGATTTTCCATTCCTGTTTTATATAGAGTTTGGTGCAATTAAATAAATCAGTTGTGGTTTCGTTAACAAATAGTTATTAGAGTGATATGAACCATTACTGGACTTTTTGTGAGAAACTGAAATTAAAAGTTGATCTGGGCTTTGATGATTAAATAAAGAATTATGGAAATAATGTAGACAAATGTTGATCTTAGAGTAAGAGTTTGATATATATTTTTACTTATATCTGTACCAAAGAAAGTTGGAAGTCATTCTTTTTTTCCCCCTTCTTTACCTCTTTCTGTCTTACACTTCCCCTCTTTTTCTTTCCTGAGCCTTTTCTTTTTTCAAATCTGTTTTTTATTCGTTTATCCCTTAGCTTTGTATTTTTTTGATGTATGAAGGATCAAATACTCAGCCATTATAATTCTACATTCCTTATTTATAGAAATCATATCAAGATTTAGAATGAAATCCACTGGGAGCCATCTCACATAAGGCAGGCTCTGAGTCCCTCTAACCAAAAAGTGTTTATCGATAGAAGATAATATTTGTAGCTCAGGGTTGAACTGTGGGGTCCTTGGTGCTCTCTGAGCTTGATGGTTTTCTTGCAGATGTTTCATTACCAAACTAGGTAACATGATCAGTACTAGAAGGGAGTGGAGCTTGCTCTTATTTTCATATACTAGTGGCTTACCCTGTCAGTGTTGATCAGTTGCTTCACAAAAAGTGTTTTGATTGGTGCCGGGTCTCTACAGCCTCAGGCAGAGAAGGGCTATTCTGCACCCCTCCCTCAAATGTTGTTTAAAATACAGAGTTTCCCAGCATTCCTTTAGGAACCTCCAACATGCAAACTGTGGTTACTCATCCTAAAATGAATCCTCTTTACCTGGAGCTTCAAAATTTGCTGTTTGCTGGGGAGGTGTGTAGCTAAAAGTCAGTCTATATTTAGTGTACATCTGACTTTGGGAATATTTCTTCATAACCAAACAAAAATGTATTTTCTCTGCAGTTCACACCCCTTGCTCGCTGGATCTGGATGTCACAAAGCAAAGCCCAAATTTTGTAATTAACTCCCATTTTGGCTGGCAGAGTGCTGCAGGAGGCTGAGTGCTGTCACGCCCACTGGACACGCCTACCCTGGCCACGCCCACCCAGCCACACCCACCCAGCCGGTCATTAGGGCAGAGTACCGGTTGTTAATTTATTTGAAGCCCATCACTGACAATATGCAACATTGTACTTCCTGATATTGCTAGTTACAAATCATGGGAAATCTCTTCTTGTGGAGATTATTTGGAGAAGAGGGAACATCATAGTTTTCTTTGTGTATGTGTGTGCTTTTGTGTGTACATATATACATATGTAAGTCTATGGTTTTCAATTATTCTACTATTCATCTTTATAGTTTTACCAGTAGAATAGTATGCTGTTAGGCTTTTATTCATGGAAAAATAATACTTGTGACTTATTATTCCTGAATTATCAATGGAACTATCATCAAAATATTAGTTCTACTGTCATTAATTCAACAGTTTTGATGTTTTCCATAATTAATGCATTATATTTATTATAATTCTGCATGTATCATTTTTCACCTATCTTCTTTATTCTAATAAAATGTGTTAGTTTTCTTTGTTTTCATTTCATTATTTTTTCCTTTTTAATTTGTTTACAATTCATTTGATTAGGCAGCTTTCTCGGGTATAGATGCTTGAGAACAATCTATACTCAGTGGCAAAATTATCTGTATAACTCGTCTTTCATATACTATCTGAATCATCCTCTCTGCTTAGCTGTGGTAGTGAGCATTGTTTTATTAAAAGTATTGAATAAACTTTGAATGCCAGAATGGTTGGGGCCATGACCCATAATTTCTCTGTAAATGTTCCATACAATACATTTTTGCTTTCAAAATATATTTTATACTTTTTTTCTTCCTAAAAACAAAATGTAACTTCTTATCTTACTAAGAGAACTTACTTTATGATAGAGACTATATAGCAAAACTATTGTTAATGACATGCCTCAGAGAATATTATAATAAGTTTTTTGATACATTAAAAAGATTTAGGCATTCTTGGTTTATGTTCTTTTTTCTAAAGAATATGCAAAATATTCTTTATATATTTTCCCACTGTACCTGAAAATAAATGGCTCTGCCACAATTTGCAACAGTGCCATCCATACTTAAAAGAGAGGTATTGAACTGCCTGGCTTACTAGCATAATTTACAAAATGTTAAGCTTCGTTGCATAATATATTCCATGTTTGTCTTCAATTTCAAGCAGAATGAAACAGTTTGCACTAAGCTATGTATTTTCACAATTGAAATACATTTTACACTGTGTTGAAGGTTATCCACTATGATTTGTTATGTATTGTTACAAAGGATTGGTTTCAATTTAATTTTATGCAACTATTTCATTTTGCCCACATATTGTTTCAAAGCCTAATTATATGTAAAGAAATATTGATTTCACAATTGTTATTGAATATATATTTTGTGAACATAACAGAATAATATTACAGGCATTAGTTGTAATTCTTAATTCATGTATTTCAAACATGGTGAAGAAACAAGTGACTATTACATTTCTGGACATTTTCTACATGAAATAAGAATGTTTAAAACAGTCATAGTGAAAATATAAAATGTAGCGTAAATCTTTTTTAACTAAAAGACAAAATATTTATATAATCTGAAGTCTTAACTGAGATTACCTGAGATGACCAGATAATGGTAGTATTAAAATGTAACTGACCATTTAAAGATAATTTATATTATAACTGTATATGTTACATATATCTATAACTTGTTTTTCTGTTTTTAGGTCAAAAAAAGCACTGTATTTCATTATATGTTAAATGACGTTAATTTATTCATATATATTAGAGGCGAGTAGCAGGAATATAAACTATTCCTTGATTCTAAATTGTAACTCTATCTATTATTGAACGTTGTAACCCAGTGTCAGGACCGAGTTAGTGGCTGGAAAATTAACTTTGCAGACTTACTTGAATGGGGGGAGCATGAAAGTAGAGAATGTCAGCAAGATCTGTCAACAGTTGGTGCTAGAAAAAATAAAAGGAACACCACACCATACAATTAAAAAAAAAAAAAATCCAAATGCTTCTTTTCCGAGAAGATTTTTCTGCAAATGCAGAAGCTTTGAAAACAAACCGTAAATTCCAAGTCACCATTCCTGCTCAATCAGTAAATGTAAATTATTACCCATGGCTATCATTTTCCTAGAATATAGAAAAAATACTGTATAATTCCTAATAATGTTTATTCTTGCCTCTATGGGAGCCAAATAAGAATTTAGAACAACTTTTTGAAGGCCTGAACACATATGCTTTAATATTGGAAGATAATGAAATGAAAATTCTGATGCTCAGGCCATAGAGAGACAATTCCAATGGAGCACAGATAGAACCAACTTAATGACACATAATCAGTCAATTAGCTGTGCTCCTACAATAGCTGTTAACTGTAATAATTTTGATTGGATCATTTCAAAATTGACAAATACAAAATAATACAGATAAACTAGGTATTACAGTAAGAAAAAAGCTCTTATGATCAATATATAATAAACACAGGAGGGTTTACACAGTAAGATATCAGGTCTATAACATTGCTGTGAAAGTAAATTTCCAAATGTGATATAAGCTGCTGTACGGAGTCCTATGGAGTTGCAAAATTGCACTCATTTTAGTGATTATAAGGTATTAGTAGTTATTTTCAACTTACCTTTCTACTTGCAGCAATATTTTGTTGTTTTACAGCAGTCAGCAGCATAGAAAGATTTAGCAGAAACAATTTTTCTACATGGATGCAAAACTATTTTAATTTGCAAAACCTCTCTCCCCACTCATAGTTTCTTCTTCTTCTTCTGCAATTTTTGATATAGTCTGATTTTTGTAATAACTTATGGTGAGATTTTATTTCAGAGTATGAATAGTATAAGCTCTTTTTAACTAAGTGCATCCTAAAGTTTAACAAAAATATATGTTACATGGTTTATACTTGAAAGAGACAGTATACCCCTGTATTCTATATATAAAGCCTCTTGTAATTTTCAAAGGTTATCAGTTATTTTCTGCCTAATTCCTTTTGGAGACCCATTGTCCATGACGCACCATTGTTTATATTAATATTTGACTTATCTGTCAAATAAATGTAATAATAAGTCCAAGGATTTGACCTTATTTAACTTTAGGTATGATGCCACACTAAATTGGCTACCAGAGATTGTCAAATTAATTACACAATCTAAACATGAAACAGCAGAAACAGATTTAGTCTCAGGAGAACTGCTTAATGCTTTGGTCTAGTTGGATTTTATTACTATAGTCTATCCAGAACACATACTTTCTGAACACATAAAATCTGTTGCATCTTTAACCTTTACATTTAATTAATTGAAAACAAAACATGAATGGGTACAACAAATCAAAGTAGTAATGTATTTCTTTGGCTTCTATTAATTGAATGTACCCAGAGAAATGATACAGAATATTGCAACACCAAATAAGCTACTGCATAAGTTGCATGGTTAGAAAACTTCTACAATTACAATAAATACAAAAGAGTTTTGTTCTTCCACCCTCTCTGATGATTTATCTCCTACACTTTTATTTCTATTTTTTTTAATTTGCAAAATTACAATTTTGAAAAAAGTGCTTCTGTATAATTCATCTTCTACTGATGAAGAAAATATTATGGATCATGGGGGCTGGACTTTACTATTATCAAAACCTCATCAAAAATAATATTAAAAAATAATTTAAAAAGGGAAGAGAAAATGGCTTCACTCTGAGGCTGAAAAAGAAAAGAAAAGAAAAAAGAAAAGAAAGACTACGGGTGACATGATAGCAGTGTTTCACTGTTTGACAGTGCCACTAAGAAGAGCTATTAAACTATTTTCCAAAGCACCAGAAGGCAAGACAAGAAGCAATGAATGGAAACTAATCAAGGGAGAAGCAACCTAGAACTAAGGAGAAATTTCCTAACAGTGAGAACAATTAACCAGTGAAATGGCTTGCCTACAGAAGTTATGGGTGCTTCATCACTGTAGGCTTTAAAAAGAGACTGGGCAGCCATTTGTCTGAAATGTTATAGGGTCCCTTGCTTGAGCAGAGAGTTTGACTACATAGATTAACAGAGTTAGAAGGGACCTTGTAGGTCATCTAGTCCAACCCCCCACCCAAACAGGAGACCCTACACCATCCCCAACAAATGGCAGTCCAATCTCCCCTTGAAAACCTCCAGTGATGAAGCTTCCACAACTTCCGAAGGCAAGCTGTTCCATTGGTTGATTGTTCTCACTGTCAGAAAATTTCTCCTTATTTCTAGGTTGAATCTCTCCTTGATCAGTTTCCATTCATTATCTGGCCTTCAGGTGCCTTGCAAAATAGCCTGATCCCGTCCTCTCTGTGGCAGCCCCTCAAATATTGGAACACTGCTATCATGTCTCCCCTGGTCCTTCTCTTCACTAGACTAGCCATGCCCAGTTCCTGTAACCATTCTTCATATGTTTTAGTCTCCAGTCCCCTAATTATCCTGGTTGCTCTTCTCTGCACTTTTTCTAGAGTCTCAACATCTTTTTTATAGTGTGGTGACCTAAACTGGATGCAGTATTCTAGGTGTGGTCTTACTAAGGCTTTATACAGTGGTATTAGTACCTCACTTGATCTTGATTTTCTCTACATTGAATTTCATTTTGTTAGATAGCGCCCAGTGTTCAAGTCTGTCAAGATCCATCTGTATCTTGAGCCTATCATCTAGGGTGTTAGCTATTTCTGCCAGTTTAGTATCACCTGCAAATTTAGTAAGTTCTCCTTCTATTCCCTCATCTAAATCTTTTATGAAGATATTGAAGACTACTGGGCCTAAGACAGAACCGTGTGGTACCCCACTACTTACTTCCCTCCATGTAGACTTAGATGCATTAAGGACTACTTGTTGAGTATGGTTTGTCAGCCAGTTACAAATCCATCTGGTGGTGATGCTATCTATCCCACTTTTTTTTAGCTTATCAAGAAGTAGCTTGTGGTCTACTTTGTCGAATGCCTTGCTGAAGTCTAAGTATATTATGTCCACAGTATTTCGCTGGTCTACTAATTTAGTCACAATGTTGAAGAATGAAATAAGATTGGTTTGGCATGATCTGTTTTTAACAAACCCATTCTGACTGCTAGTTATTACTTTACTCGTTGGAGTAGAGTTGGAGTAGAGTTGGACTAGAAGACCTCCAAATTCCCTTCCAACTCTTTTATTCTGTTAGGTAACATCCCTCGCAAAGCATGGTGTCACCTTCCAATGGTGGTGGCCACTTGAGGTATACAATTTACTTAATTATTTTAATATGTAGGTCAGTGGAAAAGAAGATAGTATGTGAAAGGAATTCATTTCAATAATTAAATATAAGAGACAAAACACTGTTATTCAAAGAGCTCAGAATGCATGGATGCTACATACATACAGGTTCCTATGTATCTTGTACTGAAAAAAATGTGATGGTCATATTTTTACTATAGAAATATATACATCAAACAATTAGTAGTAGTGCTCAACTCATATAAAACAATAAATTGTCTGAGTTACTTTATCATATCACCCTTGTTAGTTTTGGAGAATAGTATGATTTTGTTGCAATTAAATTAATTTGCACTAAACAAAAGAGGGTGGGTGTCCTCGATTCTGTATATTTGTACAATGCAGCATTTAATCTGAAATAATATATATAGTTGTCCCTGATATACGTAACAGAATTGGTAAACCATCTGGACATTTGCCAGCCATTACTTCAGAAATCATAATAATTAGAAGAGTTCAAAAAAACAATAATGACTGTGGAAAGATAAATATCTAAACATTATTACTGATATGGTATAGCCCCTTAAAATTATCAGTGCAGTGATCAGTTCATGTGCACAGAAAAAGAGGCTGTATCATTAAACAGATGATTAGAAAATAGGATTGAATAGGATTACAGAGAATAAGCTAAATTCATTCAATAAATCAATCTTTGTGAACTTCTTGACCTTTTCTTAGATATGTGCCAACTTCTTAGTCATACATAAGCCTTCGCATATGGAGATGCTTAGTGAAGGATGAAACAGCAAGGAATAATTTTGTGTGGTTTACCCACCCTCAATGCAGTACAGGTGCCATGAAAAAAAGCTAACATTTTCTTTGTGTCTCAGTACATTAAATGCTATGGTACAATGAGCCAGTTAGCTAGCTTTTTGCCTTTGTATATTGTGCTTAAACTATACCGACAACCTTTCACAGGCATGCCTGTTAAAAATGATGCTGCCAAGTAAACAATTTTTTAGCCATTTTTAATGTAAATTTCAACCAATTATGAACAAGAAGCTATATACAAGCCTCCTGAAAACTGTTCTAGTGCTTGAATCTCAATTTATGTATCTTTACCAACAAGTATAAGATACACTTTCAGATCTATTGTTTAAAGAAGCAACTTTTTGCTGTTCAGTTTATTTGGAAATGCATTTGAAAATCAAAACAAAACTTTATTGTAGAATAGTTATATTCTTGCATAATGTACTGGGGATTCAGAATTAGAAATTATTACCTAGTCATATCAGCTAATTCTTTCATATATTTCATGAAGGTTTGTAAAATAAGCATTGTAATGTGTAAATAATAATAATTAATAATCTTTCTATCTGATTTCTTCAACTTTTTGAAACTAACAATATTGTTTGTAATCCTAAAATCTTTATTATAAAATAGTGTCAACAAGAAAATTTACTAATATATATTATTTTAGGTATACCCAGATATGATAATTCAACTCATAAATAACCAGTTATTGGTTTAATAATATTAATTAATTGTTCTTTTCTAGTCATATTAGAAAAGATTGATTTTTTAAAACATTACATTTAAAATGTAAATATGTTTGGTTTTTATTATGAGAGCAGTGGAAGAAGTCAATTAAATTTCATCATAATTTGGAATCTTTCAGGAAAATGGTGAAAAGAATAGCCAGATCTAGGCTGCAGAAACACAGGCAAATATTAGATAACAGGAAAAATATTGGAAATTGATTGATTGATGCTGGTTTCTAGTGCTCCAACACTGGAGGTTTTAAAGAAGCGATTGGAGAACCATTTGTCTGAAATGGTATAAGGTTTCCTGCTTGGGCAGGGGTTTGAACTAGTAAATAATAAAATAAATAAAATAAAGTCTTAAGAAATGACAAAATAACTATGGTAAATTTGGTAAAAGTGCTGATCAAGCAATTGAATAATTTCCCTAAATCAAATTATTTCTGATTACTGTTTTGGAAGGTAATGCCCATGGTAGGGCTTCTCAGAAATGGCAGGTATTTTCTCATTCTGAAGATAACTTTTAGTTTCTCTAAGAGATATGCATATGGTTAAAGTTGGAAGCATGATAACAAGGGCCTTCCAAAACCAAAATAAACTGTACAATTTGGGGTTATTTATTTTTATATCTTTAATGAAAACCTTTTATGATGATGGATGCTAATTTATTTTTCTGAGTACATTATATCAATCTTCTATATATATTGTTTTTCAAGAGTACTGAAAAATGGATGATAAAGACTAGAAGTAGATTTTTTCCAGTAATATAGACTGCTATGTTGCTTAATTTGTTTAGTAAAACAAGAAGGGATAAGTGGCAAATGAATATGCATTGGGCAAGTTTATAGGAGCAAGAGGAACTTAGAAAACGTATGGGCCTTCAAAAAAGAAAGAAAAGAAGAAAAAAAATCACAATTAGAGTTATTGGAAAAACTGAAAGCATACATGAAAGCATACTCTAGAGCAGGGCTTCATAACTTAGATTTCAGGGGTGGGTTCCATGAACTTGGATATGAAAAATAAACCATAACTTTATTTTCACTAACATAAAATTCAGCTTGTTGTATTATTGATTGAATGGGTTAATAAAAAATCATTCTATTACTATTTAAAATAAGTTTTTATTTTTTTACTTTTTGATAATTGTATTTAATAATAAAAGTGGTTTCCTTTGCAACATAGTCTATCTATGTTTTATTGTATGCATATATATACATACATACATACATACATACATACATACATACATACATACATACATACATACATATATACATATATGAAAAGGAATCTGTAGATTTAAACAGACTCTCAAAAAGGTCTATGGCATGAAAAGGTAAAAAAAAAACCAGTCCTAGAATATGTGTAATGGGATGTGGGAAAGATCTTGTGAAATAGGACAAAATGGCACTGCCTAGGGGAATGCTCAGATAAGACAGCGCAGAGCCCCTCAGTAGGATAGAGGGCAGAGCAAGAGGTTCAGAAGGGCCTCCCTAGTTTTTCAGGCTGTAAAGGAAACAGCAGAAGAATTGTACTTTTAAACTTGCAAAATTCTGTTATTGTAGTTTTACACACACAAAAAAAAGTAGAATTATCGTGTCTAGTCATGTTTTCTTCTGGACCACCAGTCAAAGCTGACTTTAATCTTGCAAGTCAGAAAGTACAGTTCAGTCCTCCCACTATCTCTGAAATAATTTTTTAGTAGTTCTGAGTCTCTTGAGCCATCCAGTATCCAACTGTGGGTGATGTTCTCTTTTATCTGATTTTCCTTAGGTAACATTTCTTCACCCATCTCCTTTCTTTCTTTCCCACATATCATTACAATATGTTAGGGGGAGGGAGGGGGGGAGGGGGGAGAGGGATATTGGGCTATCTTCTCCCTTATCTGACTTTCCTTAGGCAACATTTATTCACCCATCTCCTAAAGTCTTTCCCAGATATGATTATAATATTTGAGAGAGAGAGAGAGAGAGAGAGAGAGAGAGAGAGAGAGAGAGAGAGAGAAATACAATATCTCAGAATAACAATTTCTTTATTATATTTTCCCTTATATCTGGATCTAATTATATAGAGGAAGCATATACTATATACTGTTTATAGGAAGTATACATTATTACATAATATTTTTTTTCTTCCCTTCAATCATATCCAATTCTTGGAGACTGCCTGTACAAGTCCCAGCAGTTTTCTTGGCAAGGTTTTTCAGAAGTGGTTTGCCATTGCCTCCTTCCTAGGACTGACAGAGTTAGTTGAGGGCTGAGGGCTGAGTTAGGCATAAAGCCAGCTGCATGGCTTAAGGTAACGGAGGTAGCTTTATGCCTAACTAATCACAGTCTCCCAGTTTCTAGCATGATGCCTTAACCACTACACCAGTGGTGGGATTCAGCCGGTTCGGGCCAGTTCAGGCAAACCGGTAGTTAAATTGCTGACTGGCCCCGCCCCTCCCTACCCCGCCCCTTCCAGGAGTCCCCACATGCCCCATTTTTGCTCCCAGGTAAGTTCAGGGAGGCCTACTAGGCCCCAAAATGGGGCGTGGGAAGAGCGGCGCGCCCCCCGTGGCCCATTTTCGCTCCTAGGAGGCTTCAGGGAGGCCTCGTAGGCCCAAAACAGGGCACAGGGGGGCAGGGCGCCCCACCCCCGCAGCCCATTTTTGCTCCCAGGAGGCTACAGGGAGGCCTACTAGGCTCAAAATGGAGTGCAGCGCACCCCCATGGCCCGTTTTTGCTTCCAGGAGGCTTCAGGGAGGCCTACTAGGCCCAAAATGGGGTGTGGGGGTAGCACACACCCCCATGGCCCGTTTTCACTCCCAGGAGGCTGCAGGGAGGTCTACTAGGTCCAAAATGGTGTGCGGCGCGGGCCCCCCTGTGGCCCATTTTTGCTCCAGGAGGCTGCAGGGAGGCCTACTAGGCCCAAAATGGGGCATGGGGGGCGGTGCATTCTCCCCCGCGGCCCGTTTTTGCTCCCAGGGGGATGCCAAGTGCTGCCTGTCACAACCCATGGCCACGCCCACCATGGCCACGCCGACCCAGCCGGTCATTAGGGCAGAAAACTGGTTGTTAAATTATTTGAATCCCACCACTGCACTACACTAAAATGGCTCTCATCACAGAATATGTTACTAAAGAATATAAATCAAAATATGTGTGAGTTTATTAGTTTAGTTTACTTTATTGTCATTGCACCTCATACAATGAAAATAAATGCCATCTTCAGTGTACATTATAACTATAAAAATAAAACACAAACACACATCCTTCACATTCTATACAATTGAATTGAAAACCCGATATTGCATTAATATTGCATTATACAGTAGAATTCAATATAGTTACTGCCCTGGGATAGAAGCTGTTTTTCAGCCTATTTGTCCATGTTTTTATTATCCTGTACCGTCTGCCAGATGGTAATTCAAAAAAAGGGTGCCCAGGGTAAGATGTATCTTTAAGAATGTTTTGAACTTTCTTAAGGCAGTGGGAGCTATAAAGCTCTTCCAAAGAGGGGAGAGGGCAACCAATGATTCTCTGGGCAATGATGTTAACCCTCTGGAGTGCTGCCCTATCTGCCACTGTGCAATTGGCAAACCATACACATGTGCAGTAAGTTAAAATACTATGGTGCCGCGGTGGAAGGTCACCAGCAGTTTTTCATTCAGTTGTTTTTTCCTGAGAAGTCTCAGGTAGTATAATCTCTGCTGGACCCTTTTGACCAGTGCTGCAATGTGAGTGCCCCAGGTCAGGTCCTCTTTTATGATAACACCCAGAAACTTAAAACTGGCCACTTGCTCCACTCGGTCTCCATTGATAAGCAAGGGCTGGATGTCTGATCTATTCCTTCTATAGTCCACTATAAGTTCCTTGGTCTTATTTGTGTTAAGGACCAAGTTATTGTCTCCACACCACGAAAGCAACCGGTCCACCTCATCTCGATAGGCAGACTCACCCCCCCCCGTGATGAGTCCCACCAACCACTGTTGCACCATCCCCACACTC
>QLTV01004297.1:1808254-1856279 GCA_003457575.1 Thermophis baileyi | reverse complement strand
CTTGACAGAATGAGGGTCGTCTACAAGGTCGTGTCCTCCAAGCTTGTATTTTGTGTTCTGATTCTTTTTGCCAATGTGTAAGACAGAGCATTTGTTGATTGAGATTTGAAGTTGCCACTTGTTTGACCATTCTGATACATAGTCAAGGTCTTTCTGAAGGGTAGTAGCATTGTCTGTGGTGTTAAATAGTTTGACATCGTCGGCGAAGAGAACGCAGTTGCTTATAATGTGATCACAAAGGTCATTTATGTAAAGTATGAAGAGTGTTGGTCCTAGAACGCTGCCTTGAGGGACACCACTATTGACAGGTAAACCAGGAAATAGAATAAGAAAAACTAATTCTACTTTCTACTTGTGAGGCTACATTAATAGATTGTTGCGAGTCTGAAAGTATACACTTTCCACTGCCGCTTTCAATGGATCAGGCAGTTAAAAGTGGTGGTGGGAAGTTTCTATTTTCAGACTTGCAAGATTCTGCTAATGTAGCCTTAAAATACAATAGAATTAGTTGGCTCAAATGTGCTTTTTCAAAAGAGAAATATGCTGTTTTTTCTTTAAGGAAGTAGAAGAAGAAGTTTCACTTCTTATCTAAGAAGCTTCATCAGCTGAGACTGGATGGTGGGGGGATGAAGGATAGATTCAGGCAGGATGGGGGGGGAATGGAAGGATTGTATTTCTTTGCAGTCATCTGGTTGCTAGCATTCTCTCTGAGAGCCACTGAGACTATCTTGGATTTTATCTGTGCCCTCAGGGTCACCTGAAACAGAGTGCAAATGGTTGTGGAATCTTCTTGGAACTGCTGAAAGGAGTGCATTGTAGACAGGAAATAGGTGGTATCATATTCTTCTGTTGAGGGAGGACTGTTCAAGTCTAACATAAATGGACTCTTTTATCCCACTTTCAAACCAATGGTCCTCTGTGTCCAAAATGGGAACTTTGCTGTCTTCAAAAGAGTGACCTTTCTCTTGCAAATGCAGATGGACCACTGAATCCTGTCCTGATGGGTTTGTTCTCCTATGGTGTGTGTGTGTGTGTGTGTGTGTGTGTGAGAGAGAGAGAGAGAGAGAGAGAGAGAGAGAGAGATAGAACTAAGAAACGTTTAGGGGGGGGAAGGCTCCTTTTATATGAAGAGTGTGAAAATCAGTTATATGTATTCTCTAGGCACACATGTTGTTAAGTTTCTGATTCAATCCAAACCTGTTACATCCCCGAAATCAACTCTTTTGAAGGATTAGTGGACACTTATTTGAAAACTAAGTAAAACTGGACCTTTTACTTTTAATTGTTGCAATGTTAAAATCTTGTGACTTATTAAAACAGCCAAATGCACAGCACAAATACTGGAAATATGAAAGAGGAAGGATGCTGGCTATTTTGTTTCTATTTTGCATAGAATAGAATTTTGTTCTAGTATATGCTCAAGGGGAAAGGCACAATCTTTTTTTTGTTGTTGTTGTTAAATCCTGTTCATCAATCAGAGGGACAGTTGATTGGATAGTGTTGTTACTTGCTTGTAGTCATGTGTCATGACCAGCAAAAGTAAAAAAGCAAGATGTTCTTCAAATTGCAAGATGCTTGCTTAACCTTGGTTGCTGTTTTCTCTTCCTTTCCCCACAAGTTGATGAAACTCTGAAACTTGAGGTTAATAATCAGCAAAATATAGTTATAGATATATAGTTATATCCTATTATTTTTAGGCAACACAAGAAACCAATTATATTGAACTAAGTTTTGGTCAGTGTGAACTGTGTGAAATTTTTACATTACAGATCTCCATACAACCAAGTCTTCCAGAAAACATGTCTCAAAATTTTAACAGATTACCAGCAGGAAAGACATAAAAATAAGTGTTCAGTGGTGCATTTAATAGGACATACCCTCCAGAATCTTTGTTTAGGAAAGCAGTCACAAATTTAATTCAAGATTAAGTTAAATTTTCTTTATTTCTGTTACTTTTACTGTGCTCCATCATACATTCTTGTCACCTTGATGGCCTTCTTATTACTGAATGAAGTAAATTTCATCAATTTTTCTTATAGCTCAGTATACATAGCCATAGTTTCAGGCATAACGTATATATAATTACGTAAATTTATATATACATAAAGTTATAAATTTATAACTTTTATTTTATAAAAATATAATTTTATAATAAATAATAAAAAATATATTTTATAATTTATTATAAAATTTATATATATAAATTTATATATACATACATTTATATATACATAAATTATATATAATTACACAAAATAGTAAACATAGCACAGATTTCTTATTATAGTTCATCATATGAAATTGTTTCCTCTAAGAAGATTCACAAGTAACATTTAATACACATTTAATATATTTTTATCTAGGCAAGCATATTGTTAGTTACAATGAACAAGGTAAGCATCTATTTCAATATTTTTAGAAAAAGAAATTATTACAAGCTTTAATTTAGATAATATTTCAGGAATATTTCCTTTATTATTAATTTAACAAGAGTAACAACTAAATTTAAGTCAATTCAAACAATGTTTAAGTCACAGTGTGACAGATGAAACTACCAATTTTAATTTTGTACTGTTTTGTTTTTCATGAACAGTTTCAGAAAAGGAACAGAAAAAAAATGGGGGAGGGGGAGGAAAGGTCTATATAACAGCAACTACAGCATTGAAATGCAAAACTCATCCAGAAATGCATTGCCCTACAACATGCCTTTTTAATGAATAATGCATTCCTAAAAAATGGGGAACAATTGTGAATAGAGCAGGAAGAGAGCTATACTATTTTCCTTGGGCGTTTTCTATTTGTGCCTTGGTACATTATAGAGCAGTGTTTCTCAACTTCAACTTCCAGAATTCCCCAGTCCGTATGAGATCGAAAAACACCGAGATAACACTGAGATAAGAAAGAGAGCCACTTGGTGTTGTGGTGAAAGATTTCAAGCTAGAAATCTGATTTCTACTTTTGCTTTAAGAATCAACTTAGATGTGTGACTTTTTGACGAATCACACTGTCTCCCAACCTTAGAAACAAGGCAATGTGTTGTTCAGGATCCAATGAATGACCAAATGAATAAACAGCACACATAGTTTAATGATGGGGATGAAGGTAATATATTTATTTATTGGGGACTACATAGCTAATTACAGTTAGTTTAAAATTCATGACTATAATCTTTTCTTAATCCAATTCAGTTACACGTGCATGACTTTATAGTATGAAAACAAAACTTCACTAGCCTAAAAAAATCATAATCCTTGCCTGCCTGTATAACAACCAGAGCCTGTATTTAGTTTTAGTTATAACTGTTGTCTGTTAGAATTGTCCATCTGTCCGTGAAGCTTTTGTTTAGGATTACCAGTCTTTCCTAGGTTCAACTTTTCCCCCCTGCCCAGGTAACAGGAAGGGGCTTCTTTTTATCTGTTGCAGATGGATATAAATCCCTCTCCCTGTGCAAAGGGAAGAAAAACATTGAAGTTAAGCATTCTAGCTCTTGAGGAAAGGCTAATGCATATCTAATCTGAAATAAAGTAGAGCTCAGTCCTGTTTCCTTTTTCATTTATTCTGTCCCCTTCAACTGTCCTGTTTGTCTCACTTAAGCAGATAGAAATGTATAGTGTCTGATTTTGTGTGAGTATGTGACGCTCTATGTGAAAATGTTAGAAGACTAATTCTTCGTTTGGGCCTTAGCCAGACGGCAGCACTATACCTTAGAAAGTTGTTCACCAATAGAAATATTCATATCACAAGAACATTATGTTAAATCCTGGCAAATTAATTTCTTTTACTTTAAGTGTCATATTCAGGGTGGGAAAATCCGTGAATTGGGTTTGGTTACAAATGACAATGATTCAGTTTTGTAGATTGTTACATCCCCTACCTCCACCTCAAGTTAGCTAGAATACTACTAGCTGGAGAAAACTATCAGTTGATATTCTTACAGAATCATGTGGCAAATATGTCTTTGACAGCCTGCCATATATAACTCTGTCACATGGAAGATAAGTCTTCCTTTTTATTATTGCATTGATGTGATATCTTTCTATGTAATTTGTATATCTTTTATTATAATTTAAAGTAGTATAATGGAAATATGATAGTTTATATATGTAATAACTATTATAAATTGACTGATGTTATTTCCTAACATACATGGGAAAATTCCATCAAATTTTTTGAAATAAAACTTATTATTGTTGTCTGCCCATTAGCTTTCTCAAGTTATTACTCACTATTTATTGCCCAATCATATGATAAATTTAGGGATCAACTGAAAAGTAAACTGATAGAAATAAATAATCAAGAATACAGTAGCAATTTTTGAAAACTTGCAGCAAAACTTTATTTCCTCCACATAAATTGGACTATCTTCAGACTTCATATTTCTGTTACCTCCTTATAGTCCCATACTCCCTTATCTGAGAATATAACTTTCTCTAAAGTAGACCAAATGTAATATACATTTCCATAATTTAGGTTTATTTTTCCTGTTTCTGCATTGTTTACAAATGAATACATGCAAAGCTATAATTTACCAATGCTATTTGCTGCATCTATTTTGTTGTTGATTTTTTATACTTTCACATAATGTTATTGTTCAGATCCTATATTTCATTCTAAATTTCACCTTGTAAAATCTATTCCTCTAGACGCAAAATTATTTTGAGATAGTCTTTTAGCTGCAGTTCTTAATTTTTTTAAATGCAGCACAGCAAGAGAAAAAAACCATTTTGTATATCTGTCATTAATACTTACAACAAGCTTAAGTTATACTTTGATATATTTATACTTATCTTTTTTCTGTATTATGTATGTTTAGAATAAAAATGACATTTGGAATTAAAGTGGAATCTGGATAATTTCTCATAGCTCAACACGAATATTCATATATAGAATTTTAATGTACAAAAATATGTAAGCTTATGATTCAATAATTAAATCTGTCATTATAGTACTATTATAATACCTATTTAAAGTATTAGATGCTATTTTTCTGGTCATTGGTGTGAAGTTAGAATATTTAATTATATAGACAAATTACATATAAAATCAAATTACATGATATGGTCACATTATGGTTAACGTGAGTTGATATTGCTTCCAGTAAATTATTATTACTAACAGAATAAAACAAAATTATTGTGCTGCCTGCCATTATGGAAGATCCTCTTAACTCCCGTATGATTTTTAAAATATTGATATAATTCAGAAAAGCTTGGAGTTATTACAATATGATCCACCTCAGAGGATTAAAAAAAAGTTTCTACAAATACTTTAAAGACTAATATAGATAATAGATACATTTCAGATGTATATGTAAAAACATAATGTAATACATTACATTAACAAAAATTGTGCTGTTCCTGACAATTTTAACACTAACCTGCAAATCCACATTTTGTCTTTCATTGTTATGTATATTACATATCATATTATGTACAATATACAATATTGATATTGTATACATATACATATACAAATTACATAAACATACAAAACAAATATATGTACAATATTATGGAATTATAATATATGATATAACGACTTCATTCATTTGATGTTGCAATATCATATAGTCCAAGAAAATAAAGCACAGTAGTAAACTCAAAAAATAAAGACGCATATATCTTATAAGAAAATGTAAAAAAACCCTGAAACTTGTATTTTTGTATATTATTCTATAATAATATGAAAATGTCCTTGCTATGATAGTGAGTGCTGTTTGCCTTTATACATGCTAGCTTTTAGCATAATACTGTAAAATTAGGTTCATATGTGAAAGCAATTAATTATTATCTAGTTAGTGGAATGATTTTGTTAAATCTGTTAAAATGGGATTTAACTGATACAAGTCCAATGGGGCAAAATAAGTCACTATTATTTTTTCCCTAGACAGAAGCTAATAGGAATATATCTTTCAGGACTGTTATGTGACAAACAAGGTTATAAGTATTTGAGTAATTGAAAAATGTATGTACAACCCAATATAATTAGAGTAGATAAAGTCTTGAGGATTACAGATAGACTTTCTGTATGTAGCACATAACATCCACATACAGGAACTTTTTTTAATCTTCACTTAATTGCAAAGCAGCCGTTAATTTTATTTACTAATTAAATTAGTGGCCTAATGGTTGACCATTTTAAAACACTAAGGGGAAATTAGCCTTTTAGTGGCATTGCGTGAATTCTGTTATTACTAATCTAAAAATATGCAATCATTGGGCCCCTAGAAGGCAGCTTCAGCAAAGCATCTTTGTTCTCTATTTTCCCTTCTTGGTTGCATCTCTGCGTACCAACTTATGAATGTAGGAAGCTTATGAATATCACTAGCACTAGCAATAGCACTTGGACCAGGGGTGGGTTCCAGTTTTCATCGCTGCTGGTTCGCTCAGTGGTGCATTGCGCGGGTGCGGGCGCGCTTTGCACATGCGCAGTGCACTTTGTGCGCGCTTCGCACATGCACAGTGCTAAAACAAAGCTGCGCATCTACAGTAGCAAAAAACAAGATGGCGGCACCTATGGCGCCGCCGAAAGAACTGGCTCAGGGGCGTGACCAGGCTGCCGTTACTGCCGGTTCGGAGAACCAGTCCCTATTTTTACTACCGGTTCTATAGTACCAGTCCAAACCGGCAGGAACCCACCTCTGACTTGGACTTATAGACTACTTCATAGTGCTTTGAATCCCTCTCTAAGCAGTTTCCAGAGTCAGCATATTGTTCCTAACAATCTGGGTCCTCATTTTACTGACCTTGGAAGGATGGAAGGCTGAGTCAACCTTCAGCTGTTGGGAATCAAAATGCTGGCAGTTGGCACAATTAGCCTGAAATACTGCCTTCTAATCACAGCACCACCATGTCTCTTAATAGCATGATATAATGCAGTATTGTATAGAAGAATTGAAATATGACAGAGAAAACTTGTGTAAGAAGCAGTCTGCTGTATAAAGTACATTGTTTTATAAAACCTACTAAAGAGAAGTATCAGATATTCCAGTTGCAAGAAGACTTGGGTGAGTTACATAACAAGTGATTTGGTGAAATACAGGAAGTACCTTATATCTAGTCAGTGTAGCACAGGAAGCAGTCATGCAGCAGATTCTTCGACTAGCACAGTTGAACAGTTCTTTATCTTTAAATGTAACAATGTTATTCAGATTGCCTTCTAAGAAATACAATTTTGCCTATCATTGAAGTATATCCAATATAACTGGACACACCAAAATAACTTAGTTCTCTGAGTAGTAACAGACTCTCCTATACTGTTCATCTTTAAAATCTTATTGTAAGTTTATTTCTTGACTTTCCACACAAAAGAAGGCATCAAAAATAGCTAACAGTCATAAAGTATACATAATTAAAGCAATGAAAGTTTCACATTACCTTTCAAGTTGTTTATCCTTTAGCAACTCTTTAGTCACACTAGAAATATAACAGGATCATTGACTTAAAACTTAAACAGTTTCCTTGGATTTGGATAAAATAGATGTAATTAACCTATCCAAATTCTAAAAAACCTTACCTAATACTTTTGTATATATAATAGCACTAGCACTTAGCACTTAGACTTATATACCGCTTCATAGTGCTTTACAGCCCTCTCTAAGCGGTTCACAGAGTCAGCATATTGCCCCCAACAATCTGGGTCCTCATTTTACCCACCTCAGAAGGATGGAAGGCTGAGTCAACCTTGAATAGTCCAGGAAACAAAAGAAAAGCTTGAAAATCACCAATAATGATTGCCTTATTTTTATAATAACTCTTATATAGATAGGATTCTCTGGAAAAAATATAGAATAGGAAAAAAAAATGAATGAATAATGATGATTGGAGTTATGCAAATCCTTTAAAAGAAGTTTTTTTTTCCTAGTCAGGAACAGCCACACAAGCCTGCTTTAATTATTTAAAAAAGGTGATTTATTCAGTCCTATATATTCTCTCAAATTTACTTCCACAGGCCTATATATTTACTGGGAAACTATACTGTGAATGGCATTTTCAGGCAGTTTACTTTTCAATGACAATATACTGTATTTGTGACCACACAATCTTTTGTTCATGTATTGTTAATACAGGATAATACCTGCTAACATTCAGCACATATCATTTGTTTGTTTGCCTATCTTTCAGAAAATGATAGCCTTGAGTTACGTTCTATATTGTTTTAACTATTTAAAAGCAAATATACAGGCTCAATTTACTCTTTAAATACAAGGAACACAAAAATGCTCCCATTAATTACCACTCACCTAGAGTTACCTTGAGGTAAGACGGGCAGCCAAATTTTACATATAAATAAAAATAAAAACTACCACTTTAATGGTCAAAATAGGACTAAATAATTAGAATTAAATTGCTTACCTTTGAATATGAAGGTCCAAAATAATGATAAACATTGATTTATTTTTATTTTTGTTCTCAAAAGTTCACGATGGTAAATGTTTTTCAACTGTGATTCAAGCTTTTTCAAAATGCTGGGGGGGGGATCTATTTTTAGCTTTAGAAAAACAGACAAGTATTGAACCTTTTTTAACATCATATTTTCAAATAGAATATATATACTAAATGACATCTGAAGTATAATTTCTCTCAGGAAGTGAAAGTGTTAGTGATTGAGAGTGTTAATAGATTGATACTATAAGTTTTTAATAATACCACTATAAATAAATGTATAATATTTATATATTTATATGAGAGAAGTGATTTGTATAAGACTGCCAAAAATATTGTGTTCCAAAAATCTAATATCAGCAGTAGATCTAAGTAAGTTGGAAGCAATCCATTTTAATCTATTCAAATGCTATTTGAGGTGAGGGGAACATGCATTTTGTAACACATATCTTTGGAAGTTTTCATCTGATAGCATCTTAAACTAAGCATTCCTATGACTATTATGCAACACTTACATCATTATTTTTTTCTAAGGCCTTTCAGAAATTATGTCAGCAATTTTTGTTAAATAATCTCAATCTTGTTCAGAATTCTTCTTGCATATTTCCTATATGCATTAGAATAACTTACCTGTGCATTCTTTAATTTTTAAAAACCTTTCTAATGTCCTATCAGTAAAAGTTCTATGCAGTTATGTGAATCAAAATTGACAAAAAGCAGAGCATATATTAATATGAATAATTTCTAAAAGTACAAATGTCTATTAACTTTTTATGAATAGGGCATTTCTAGTTTTCCATTGTCACTTTGTTAAAATTGTGGTTGTAGTTAGCTCACTGGAATTTTATTATTGACTTCACTAATTTAGAATAGATTATATTATTCATCAGAAAAAAGTATATTTCTGTTCTTTTTATTTCAAAAGGCATTTTGCTTTCATCTGCAAAAATGGTATTGTTAATAAGAAAAGAATGAACAAGCTTCTTCACACTTCAGTGGACTTCTTAACCACTACCATATTGCAATTTATTATGTATTTATAAAATACAATTATTATATCTGAATTACTTAAAAATATTTTTACAAAGGGGATAGTCATGACTTTAGTGAAACTATATTTAACGTCATAAATAGTTCTACATGCATATAGCCGATATAACATACTATATTCTTTATTTGTACATATTTATTATTTATTATACATAAACATACGTATTTCACTTCCGTGACAAAAAATTGTCCAAATAAATTTATACTTATAGTTATAATTCTAAAATATTTAACATTTAAATTGTATAGTAATTACTAAGTTGTATCACATTATATAGAAGTATTTTTATGTTTCCCATGCATTTTGAGCTATAATTGACCCACTATTTACCCTCTGGGTTTTCTTAAAGCAAGCAGATTATATAGCTAAATTATATAACTTTAGTTAAAGATCCACCTAAAGCTGGACTGCTGAGGAAACAACTGTTTTTACTTGAAGAATCATTAGTATCTCGTCTCCAGGCAGTGCTTCAAAGTAAAACAGTTTCTTTTCCTTATAGTTCAGGTGCAGAACTCAATGCAGTCTACAAAGGACATTTTTAAAAATGTAGTCCTGTTTTAAATAATTTCCAGATGCTAAGAAACAACCAGACGACCTGATGACTGGGGGATATGAGTTATGGCCCAAAAAAAAGTTTTCAGAGAAAAAGAAAATGCCAACCTACAATAGCTGTAATTTAAATGTGGGCTCTGGTTTTTAATATCTGCAATCAACATTATAGATAATTAAATATTACAAAATGGCAGCATGGTCAAATAATTTTGTTCTGCTCCACTTTCTCTTTCAAAAAATAGTCAAAATATAGTGGTGTGATATTTATGTAAAGCAATTTTAAATGCTTGTGCGCTTTTTCCTTTTCCTTTTACTTATTTGTTAGACTTAAACACTTTATTTCTTCCAGTGGTTCAAGAACCCTTTCACAATGCTCTACGTTTCCCCTATAACAACCTTCAAGAAAGTGGGACTTGATAGGGAATTACTGTATGAAAATAATCCACTGAGCATCCATTCTAATGCTAGACTTGAACCTGTAATTCACTGCCTAAATTAACTCCTACAATATTATACTTCCTTGTTATTAGAAGGTAGTTAACTTTCAGTTGTAGAACTAGTTATACAATTCTTAAATCAAAGCATTATTAACATATATAGGCAAAAAAATTCTATAAAATAAAATTAGAACAAAAATGTGAATTATATAGAAAATTAAACTTGGGGATTTTTTTTTAAAAAAAACACAAATTAATGTAAAGACAGGTTAGTAAATATGAATTTGTAAAATTACCTAGAACTGAAAAAAAGTTTCCTCTGGAATTCAGTAATACTTTGAATTAAAATTAGTTTTCCTATAGTAGTCAATTAAACCATAAACACTAACCAAGTATCTGTTATTACAGATTTTAAAAGCCTACAGCAGATCAAAATAGGTTATTTATGTAGGCCAATCATAATAAACTAAATACTGTACAGTGTAAGTTTATAACTTTGGATTCACTCCATAATAAATACAGCTTTTGAGAGGGGATTTTAAATATCATATTGAGCTTATATATTTCACCACTATTACCTCATTATTTACACTATTTTGCTACTGTTGAAAATATTTTTGCCCTTTTCGAATACCTGACAAATATGCAATTGGTTTTATCCTTAATCCACAATTTATTAAAAGTTTCCAGGCTTTTGTTGACAGTTGAGATAAAATGTAGCTCGGTAAATAAACAAAATATTGTAATTCAAAGTGTTCATTCTGATAAGCCATGGAAAATATAATTTCTATATAAAGTTTTGTTCTGCGTATTAAAGCTTCAAGCAAATTATAGTGGTTTCAGTTGTAAAGATTTATATACAGTGGTATATAAAGTTGGGGACCATTTTTGATTTAAAACATTTAGATTATGTGTTACATGCAGGCTTTGCATGTTACAATAAGCACAATAGAATAAGTTATCATGTACAATGATCAAATTTCAATATTTTTAAAGTGTGCTTATGTTGATATCATAATGGTATCTGCTTTAAGTTTTCTTTATGTCACATTGTTATTATGATTTTTCTTGTTCAGTTAGATTACTTATTAAATTATTGGATGATATTTTTAAAAGAAAAAAATTATTTTAAAAAATCTACTTATTTTATCTGTGGAAAAAGTTTAGTCTGAACTTATAATTATGTTTTCTATAACCTTTTATGCATCAGTTTCACTTTCTATATTCAAAGATATATATTGCTAAAATGAAGAAACCTGATTTATCTATCACAGAGAATAATGTTAGTCATGATAGCACGATCAAATGGGAGGAAAGCAGATCATTTCTGTAGAAAAAAAACATGTGGTTTGATTTTTTTTCCCAGGGTGCTCTGCAATTTTCCAGTTTTAAAGGTAATTTAAGTTGTGTGCTCCTGCTGCCTCAGGCCTGTCTATCCCCTACTGTGCTGAATCAGCATTTAAGAAATCAGAATTCCTTCTTCTATATGTGAAGTCAGCAGTCCTTTGCTTAAGAGAAGGTCCTGTTTTCTGGAGTGTTAGTTCAGCACAGTGGGAGAAATAGCCAGGAAGTTTTGGAAATAATAATTAAAACTTCCTAAATTCAGTTCTGTATGATTTAAAAACATAAAGTTGGGGAATATACAAAGAAAATAATATTTTGGAAAGAGTGGTGACTTTCAAATGCAGTTTATAATAAATCTCTAAAACTGCATCAGGAACATACTTGGAAGAAAGCTTTCTTTTCCAAGTTGACTAGGATTACTTTTGAATAGCCATGAGTAAACTATGCCATCTATCAATGATTTTATAATACTTTCCAGTAATAATTTTGAAGATTTATTGATGGTCTTGTTATATAGGTTTTATAATTAACCATGGGTGAACTCTATCACAAAATAAGTCCCAGGCACTTCTCTGTTATATTTGTAGAGACACATTTTCTTAACTGCAATTAATTGAAAATCAATAGCTCTCCTACAGGCTGCTGTAGCAGCATAATATTGCTGTGTGTTTAACAAACCCTGGATCCATTTCAAAGTGCTGGCTCCTCCATGGCTTGACTTCCATGTATATGGAGGATTGTCTTTTGGTGAGAATTCTATCTGTCTTATATAGAAATGAAGAACTCTAGCCGAAATATTCCTGCCCTATGTAAGGTGAGAAGGATAGGATTCTGACTGTTCCATAATATGGATGGTTGGCTGCAAGTTTTTGTTTATTGATCTTTGATAATATGGATTTAATTAGTGAGGGGGGAGCATTGGGAAGTTCTAAGACTTCTTTTAGTTTATGTCAAAATGCCTATACTGTATGGGAAATATACATTTGTAAGGCAATATACTTTTGTATGTATGTATCAGGCAATGAATAATCTAGGCAGAAATAGCAACATTGAATTTGAGACATTCTGTTGCTTCACCTATTCGGGATTCCATCAAGCACCCATCAAAACTTTAGGCCAGCTTTATAATAACACATGCAGGTATCGGTAACTTTAGCAGGAGTTCAAAGAAAGCTTATTTCCAACTAAACATTTATTATAGATCCATTTGGCATTCTGAAAGCACATCTTAAGCATTCAAAGAAAGCAGTTGCCATGAATTGTTTCACAATTCAGAAAATGGCAGTCGAGTTGACACAAAACATCACTACAATTCAGTACTTTAACAAACCAAATGGATAAGGTTACAGTATATTTTTTTCTTTCTTAAAAACCATGTTTTATGTATTTTTAACTGTTATTTGTTTGATTCATATCTTACCTTCAGGAGTTCAAATAGGTTACATATAGCATTCTTTTCTACAATGTACAATATACTACAAGCTAGAATATATGTAAAGATGTAAAAATTATAATACTCCTCACTCAAAGAATCAGAAAGCAAAGAAAAAAGGGGAAAAGTGATAATATAGAGAAAGGGAATCTAATACACAAACTCATTTAAGCATTAACTTAAAGACAGAAGATTAAAAAATATTTAAGGCCAAAATGAGAATATTATAGAAAATAACAGTCCATACATGTAAATTATTGATGGTAATGTGCTGAAGTTTTTAAACCAAAGCTAATAGAAATAGGGGGAGAACCCAAATGTTTGAGGAGACTACAATCTATAACATTCAGAATTTTGTGATATGGTCTCTAAAATAAAATAAAATCTATTTATTTATTATCTATCTATCTATCTATCTATCTATCTATCTATCTATCTATCTATCTATCTATCTATCTATCTATCTATCTATCTATCTATCTATCTAATTTATATGGCCATGTATGTGAACAAGTGATACTAAAGGGTGAACAGAATTATAATAGAATGAAAACAATAATGGAACAAACGTTGTAGGTATTAAAATACAGGCAGCTGAAAAATAACTCTAATCACTAACGTATTGTAATAAACCACCATAGATTTTGTTAACAATGAACTAAATAATGTTTATATCACAAGAACTATGCACCAAACTAAGTATAAATTTTCCTATATATTTTTATAACTAAATTCATAAACTGATGCAAAATTTATGCCAAATAAAATTTGCTATTAGTTAAATAAGGAAGAGTGAACCAAACAAATTCTGTTCCCCAAGTCAAATGAGTTCTTTTTGTTCACTTGCTATATCTTAATTTTAAAAAAAAAAATCTTTTATTTTAAATTAATGTTGAAATGACAATCAGCAATAAAACATGGTTTCATATAGTATGGCAGAAATTCTTTATATATGGTAGATTAATCATGTCTGCTGCAGGTCAGGATAGACAAAGGAAGTTGACAGATTAAAAGAGTTGGAAGGGACCTTGCAGGTCATCTAGTCCAACCCCCTGCCCAAACAGGAGACCCTACATCTGCCTCTACCTAGGATCAAACTTACAACCTCCTGATTGTGAGGCAAGAGCCCCACCTCTAGGCCACAGCAGCTTAGCTAGGCCACAGCAGTTAGGCCATTTTATTAAGACAGTCTTTGTTGTTTCCAGTCTGTAGGAGTTATAAAGGACAGGGGTTATATATGACCCTGTTTGTTCTCCTAGCTCTTTCACCAGCTTTTAACATACACAACCACAGTATTATTCTGTATTCACAACTCACAAAAAATGGGAGTTGGGGATGCAGCTTTATTGTAGTTTCCCTTCTACCTTAACCTTCTACCTTAAACGTTTTTGCCATTATACCTCCCTTTAGTGTAAACTTAATTATGTATACATCTCTCCTAAAAAATTCAAACACCCAAATAAACACAAATGTACAATAAAAATAATACAATGAAACTTTGAGAAAGTTTAAGTGTTTTGTACCATGTTTCCTCGAAAATAAGACCCTGTTTTATATTTTTTTGAATCCCGAAATAAGCACTTGGCCTTATTTTCAGGAAGGTGTTATTTTGGGGCGCGTGGAGCAAGACGGGGCTCCTCTTGCCGTCTTACCTGATTTCCAGCTCTGTCTCCCTAACCTTAACCAGAGGAAATGGTATTTTTGGGGGAGGGCTTATTTTTGGGGGAGGGCTTATTTTCGAAGAAACACAGTAACAATGTAACTAAAAGGTTCTTTGCACACCTAGGAACTGTCTGCAACTTCTAAAGGGAGGAACACAGCACAGTTGGAAACCATGATCTAAAGGGTAGATCAATTTTCCAATTGGAATATTGGAATATTGTACTCCACCCTATAGCCTTTATGTTGTGTGCTGCCAAAGGCTTTTATTCTATTCCCTAACCTGTTCAGTATCTAAATGAAACCAGTGGAAAAGATTTCAAACTAGTGGGCTGAGCTCTGCTCTCTTTATGTTGATAATTCCAAGGTCTGCTTCTGCTTTGCTTCCCAAAGAAGCTTGCCAGTTTAGATTGGGCTGTGGATTGTATGGAATACAGAAGGTAAAAATTGATACCCGACAAATCTGGATTGGTGTTTGAGGAAATCATCAGCCAAAGAGAAGTCATTTTGAAAACACACACACACACACACACACACACACACACACACACACACACACACACACATTACACCATTCCATTGTATGCAAAAGAATATGTTACAGGGAAAGAATAAGAAGCAATATCTATATGCAAGTTTTCCCTTAAAGAATAAAGTACCGTATTTCAAGCAACTCCATTAGCAAAATAGTTACATGTTTACAGATAGTCCTTGACTTATAACCATTCATTTAGTGATCATTCAAAGTTATGGCAGCACTGAAAAGAGTGACTTACGATTGTTTTTCACATTTACGACCATTACAGCATCCCCATGGTCATGTGATCAAAATTCAGATGCTTGGCTCATATTTATTTAATTGGTTCATATTTATGACAGTTGCAGTGTACCGAGATCATGTAATCACCTTTGCGACCTTCTGACAAGCAAAGTCAACGGAGAAACCTGATTCACTTAACAACATTGTTACTAACTTAACAACTACAGTGATTCACTTAACAACTGTGGCAAGAAAGGTCATAAAATGGGGCAAAACTCACTTAACAAATATCTTGCTTAGCCACAGAAATTTTTGGCTGAATTGTGATTGTAAATCGAGGACTGGATAACAGAACAGTAATTTCCAAAAGTATTTCTCCATACAAAAAGCTAAATAGAAAACTATTATACATTTGTTTCTTTTGAAAAAGACATAATTTATAAATGTTCATTAATTGATTATATAATTCAGCAAACCTTTGAAATGCCTCTGTTATTCACATGCAGTCCAAGAAATCTGTATGCAGCTGGATCATTCAGTTCAAATATTTGTTTTATTATATTGCTTTCCATGAAAATTATTTTGATTTTACATTTATTGTAAACAACCAAAGGAACTTTTAACTGCCTCCAAGTGGGAAAGCAAGCAGGTTTTATTAAATGTGTTAAAATAGTGTTTCTCTTCAGCATTCTTTCTTCCTAACCTGTATTTTCATTGAAGTTTAGAGTTTCTGAATTTCTTAGTCTCTATGGAATTAATTAACTCTATTTCTGGAGTAAAAAAAGGACAATTTAAATGTAGCCGTTTGTAATTCTCATTTTGAACAGAAATCTCTAATCAACAACTGCAGTCTAGATGTGCATTAATTTACTCTGCATGCTACCTAGCAAATATAGTCTAATGATGCTTTTGATAGAGTAAACATTTTAAAGGGGAATTCGATTGCATACATTATGTGTGCTATATAAACAAAACAAAGAAGTTCAATGTATGACTTTCTTCATATTATAATAGAAAACATATTTTCAGGTGTATTTTATAATCACAGCAAGATTTGTTGGATTTGTTACATTCAAAAACAATTGGTTGTCCCCATTGTGCTTCAAACCCAAAACACTTTTTGCCATGCTGTTTAGTCAGCCTTCTGACATATGTCCAGTTAAGTAGCTATTACTAAGGAATCTACTAAGGCTGTGCACACTTTGAAAATACGTTGGAAGTTCTTTGAGCACAAGTATCCTTCTGGTATTCATTAACATAACCTGACTTTTTCAGGCATCTACCCAGCTTTGAAAAGTTGTTATTTAGCATTTCTTCCAAATTATGTTTGAAGTATGCATAGCTGTAGACAGGCATATGTTTGCAACATACACACACATTGCATGCATATCACATTTTCCTGTACCCTTCAAAATTGAGGTAAAGTCTGGCTTTATAATGATCCCTAATGTATGTGAGACTTCCACTCCTTTCTTCTGTCTTCTAGAAAGTAGATTCATTATTTTCCTACAATAGGCAAAAGATTGCCTTTCCCATTGTATGTTCAGACGTAGAGCAACTCAACAAAAAGCATTAGAAGGAAGTATCAGAATCAGTATCCTCACTATTAGTTCAGATTTATTTATCATATTTTTATTTCCTTTCTCTTTGTGGAGATTCTTTTTTATTTACTTGTACAGTAAAAGTACCCAGTAAAAATACATATTAACAGTACTTTTCAATGATGTATTGACATACCTATTAATATGTAACAAGCTTGAAAAAGGAATATGGGTAGCACCTTTTTTTTTTTGCCTCTCCACTTCTCACCCTAATCATAAGAGTATGCTTTCTCTCAAATATTAAAGGCATAGACTGAATGATGCTAGAGCTAATCAGTGTTTGGCACTAAGGGAGCATTCTTTATTAAACTTTATTAAACATAAAATAATTATGCCATAAAAGGACAATGAAGATTGTTTAGTTTCTCTCTTCACTCAGAAAACTGTCTTTTGAGAGGGTATAGAAGCAGCCACACCAAACTTTGAAGTTCAAATCACTTCAGTTCTCAGAGAAATTAGGAAGCAGCAGCATTAGTAAAAGATTTACAAGCAAGATTGGCTATTTCTATGTTTGCCATAAATTGTAGTTCATGGGCATTTACTATAATGTAGAAGTATAGTGCAGTGAGGAGATAAGGTGCTATATCTAACTGAATGAAAGGAACAGTGTACAGTAATCCTGTGAGAAAGGGGAAAAGGGTGATTTCATTGGGGGGGAGGAATCAGTGTGCCTGTGAGAAAGTTACTCATGAATGAAGGCAAATATATATGTCCCAATATAATGTTGCAAGTTCCAATCTGAGTTGGTTACCAGGACCAAAAATTTATTCTTCCAAGCTTTCAGACTTGTGCTGGAGCCCATCATCAGGGAACTTCCTCTCTCTCCAGATATTCTGCAAAGAGAGATGTTCCTTCATGATGGGGTCCAGCATGAGCCCAAAAGCTTGGAAGAATAAACCTTTGGTCCTGGTGAACCAACTCAAATGGGATCCTGCAGAACACGTACTATTGCTGGTTAAGAATGAATAAAATGATATTAGAAGAGAATGGGTAACGCGGCATATACATGGATGCTTATTATATACTGTACATCTATAGTATGTGTGGCATGATTCATGTGCAGCATATGAATCCAACTGCCATATTCTGGGGAAAAAAATCTCATCTGTTCCTTTCATCCCAGTGCCAGTCACTTGACTTGGCAGTCTCTGTAATTTAGAGACTATAGAGACTATAGAGCCGAGGTGGCGCAGTGGTTAGAGTGCAGCACTGCAGGCTACTTCAGATGACTGCTAGCTGCAGTTCAGCGGTTCAAATCTCACCAGCTCAAGGTTGACTCAGCCTTCCATCCTTCTGAGGTGGGTAAAATGAGGACCCAGATTGTTGGGGGCAATATGCTAATTCTGTAAACCGCTTAGAGAGCGGTTATAGTAAAGCACTATAAAGCGGTATATAAATCTAAGTGCTATTGCTATTGCTATTTCCTCCAACCCTCTTTAAAAAAAAAGTCTACCTTTCCCTGCCAGCAGTGCTATTGTCCTTTCTTTCCAGAGCAGTCTCACTTTTTTTCATTTTTTCAAATAGTGTCATACTATGTGGTTCTGTAGGGAAGGCCCTGTAGGGAAGTGAGCAGTGTGACATAACTAAGCTTGAAACAATGCTCTTTTGGCCTTCCTCTTCATTTTAGTACATGGAGAATTGATACAGGTACACTGGTATCAATTCTCTCCTTATTGAAAACAAGGATTTTGTAAAATATTCCAAGATAATTATCAGACATCACATATGCATCACATATGCAATCAATCATGTAATATTATTAAACTGAGCATGCTTACTCATAGAGTATGGTCTTGTTCCACTATTGTCCTGCTTTAGTTCAATATTCATATAGATAGATAGATAGAATTTTTTATTGGCCAAATGTGATTGGACACACAAGGAATTTGTCTTGGTGCATATGGTTAATGCAGTGTTATCAAAATAGTACAGTTGAAAGATGCAAATCTACTTTTGGGGGATATATAAAAAACTTATCATTACAAAGTGTTTGTACAATTTATTTCTTAAGCTTGGGAGACAACCACCACCACCAACAACAATAAAGCTCTGATCCCTGTTGAAAAGCCAGTGCGACCTCAGATTTACTAGGTTAGATCACTGACCTGTATTTGCTTTTTATTTATGGACTAGCTGACAGTGTAATAGAAAAACTGATTAAGTATTGTTCATTGTGGTCAGAGTTTAATGCTGTAAGGTAAATTTTGTAGTTTGTCTTTCCTCTTTGTTCCATGTTAAAATGATAAAGTTTAAAAATCATAGCCCTAAGAAATCATATAGTACAAAGTATCCTAGAAAGATGACGATTTTTACTTTAACAGGGACAGACTATTAAAAAAAAATCCAGGTAAGATACTTTAATCACAAGTTCTCTATCTTCTCTCTAAAAGCAACAGTCAAACTATTTCAGACAGGAGATTTCTAACAGGTATTTATTTCATGAATTTAGCACTGATAATTTTTATAACATAATTTTAATTTTTTTAATAACATAATTTGGTATGAGAGCACTGAAGTGAAAATGATGAATTCAAAGAATTCTGTTTTATAGTGGGTTTTTTAAAGTTAGGATATTCTGGTGATTTTATTTCCTTTAAGACTACTGTCTTAAAAACAGTATTTCTATAAATTCACAGCACTAACTTTATATAAGAAAACTGTATTTAAAATAATACAGTATGTAAAGATGTACCCTTTGCTTTGTTAAAATTTTATTTTATGACAGCAGTCACTGCCTTTATCATCACTGGGTTGGTATTTAAAAACATGCTTATAGACATGTAGGAACCAGAATTAGGGAGGAAACATTTAAATTGTGGATCTAATGCTTCAAGGAGCCATAGGAGAAAATCCCTGTAAAATCCTTGCAAAGAGGATTTAATTATTTTTATTTTATTTGAAAGAGAAGTATATTCATAGAAGCACTGTAACAAGGCAAATTTGCCTAATGTTATTGTTTTGGAGAATGGGATGAAGTAAATGTGATTTAATGAACATACCAAGAGGTCTTTGTGGAAATCTTTTGCACCTTGGCATATCAGAACTTCAATGGTTTCAGCAATAATATTGATTCAGAACATTTCTATTTTGCAATAACTGGTGTTTTTCTAGCCCATTGGTGTAGTTTTTACACTGTTAAACACCTGTGTTTCTAGAAATTCATAGAAGAAAGGATGTATTTTTAAAGGGGTCTTTAAAATAATATGGCTATATAAAGAAGCAAACTGGAAAGATTTAAAAGGTTAGATTCTTTGAATTAGATCTCACAATAACCTTTTAATTGATGGCAGAAAAGTTCAATAATACTACGGTATCATGTGTGTGAATTACTGATTATCAAAAGCAAAGTTCAGTGCTGAACTATGTATATTTGGTATTACAAAAATGGAAGTGTTGCCCTAAAATATAGTAAACATTAAAATACATTCACAATGCTTTAAAAATAAATCATAGATAAGATATTAATAGAATAAAATAATATTTATGTATTAACCTTTTTTCTTCTTCGATTTACTCCAGAATTTCAACTTTTCCTTTCATTAGCAGGCAAGCAAACTGAAGGTTTATTATTCAGGTTCATTTTTTCTATTTTTTCTTAATACCCATAGATAAGTTCAGCACTTGCACAGAATCACCTTTTAAAATCTATCCTGCGCTTTTGCCTTTCCCTAGAAGAAATGAGAGTAACTATACATACCTCAAAGACTTAGGGCAGGCAGCTTTCACACACCATTCAGAACTGATTGCCATATACAGCTTAATCTCTTTTTATTTCTTAATTTCTTTGTTTAGGTACACATTTATTTTATTTTAAAATTCTTAGCTACACTAATTGGTCATCATCACAAATATTATCATTATTCTGTTTAATATTTCCTAAACACATTTGTGAGCTTTAACAGGTTTTTTTAAAGGAAATTAAAACCTGATATGCATGGAAAATACAAATTTTCTACTATAGACAGACACTAATTTTACTTACTCTTGACTTATTTGGCTTACCTCAAAAGTTTGTTTTGAAGATAAAAATAAGAAAAAATACCCTTTCTATACTAATTAAATATTCAAAGAAAGTATGCTACAATTGTCTTTTTACAATAAATAATTATTGGGGGAGAAAGAATCTGGTGTCCATCATTTCTTTTGAAATTATGATGCTCCAGAAGATTTCCAGGGAAAAAAAATCTGTTTTTCTTTAGTTCTTCATTCAACAAAGTCTATGATTTGGCATCTTCAAACTGGGCAAGATGTAGGTAAATAGGTTTTTAAAACTGACTAGAAGATCATATTTAATTGGAGCTGTGGCAAATATTTAATGCTAGCAATTTAAAAGGGCCACCAAACTTTTAATTTGCCATTTGTAAAGAATATACAACTTTTTTCCTATAGGGTAATTTTTTCTTTATAGCTTGATTTTACTTTTCAAAAAAAGCACAGTCCTCTGTTTATGAAATAGTGTGAAAAGATCCCTGACAATTTGCTACAGACTCATAAAAAATGAAATATGATCAACTGTTTTCAAAATTTTCCACTTCTACATCTTACTTATTTCTAAATGATTACAAATTAATCTTCTAAAGTTGCAGGAAATTTCTGGTTTGAAAACTATATAATACATATTTATTCTTTGAAAATATTAATGATTTTTTCCAGCTGAATTATGACACAACTTTATTTCTAATGCCTGGCAACAGATTTTTTTTACTCTAACAGACAGAACTTTCTTATCATTTTTCTTTGTTGTTTGTGCATTCCCAATTGTTTTCTTTGTCCTACACCCTCAAATATCTCTTTACACATTATTCCCTTTTCATGACTATGGTAATGAATTATGATAGCATTTGGCTAGATACTGTCCATCTTCCCTGCTGCTTCATCAGCTTGATAATTATATTCCCAACCAGAAAGTGTGTCTTGTCTGACACTGAGATTCTATCAACATACATTTGCACTGAGCATCACTGCAGCTAAGCTTTTCATTATATAAAATCTATAATGGGCTGCTGTGATTGAATCATTACTAATCATAATCATATGTGTTTTTCCATTTTGTCTTTTGCCAATTTATACAATAAGATTTTCTACTACATGACTAACTGTGCAGATTTAGTTATATGCAAAACTGGGTAAGATTTACTTTCAATATTAATATTTTTCCTATGCAATCCTATGGGAAAAATAAAGTTAATGTTTCATGAGGTTTTGTAAATCTATTTTCAAAGATCATAAAACTACACTATCAAAGCACCTATATAAAGAGCAGAAAAAATGGAGTGGGATGAAGATGGACAACTTCAAAATTCAATTTATAATTACTAGTTTCTTTTCCCTAACAAATGTTCCCTGAAAATCTGAATGATGCCACTAAGTTTCAACTGAATCCAAGAGGTTACTTGAAATCTTTTAAACATAGTATTCCTTAAGTATGTCCAACTACACTTTACAATTATAGGTGCTAAATTTTGCACAAAGCTTTACAGACAATCATTTCATTTTATAATTATTACTATCCTGCTCTTATTTCAAAGAATTCAGTGAAATATGCATATTTTGTCCTCTATTTATTTATTCAACTTACACAATTTTATACTGTGATCCCTTTGAGTATCAATGTTTCTGACTCAATTTCAATAAAAGCTATTTAGACTAACATGGCGCAGCGAAGTCTTTATTCATGGTAGAATGAACTCACTTAAAGCAGTTTATCAACCTCTTCAATATGACAATATAATCTCTTATACCTAGTCATTAATCTGGTACTTTCCCACTTTTCCCACAACTTAATGGATATCTAGCTTTGCATTTGCATTTTTCATTGTTGATGTTAGTATCAATAAGTACCGTACTTTTTGGAGTATAAGATGCACTTCCTCCCCCTAAAAGTGGGTGAAAATTGCGGTGCGTCTTATACACTGAAGTTGCTGAAGCCCTGCCCACCCACCAGTCGTTTTCGGCCTCCGCACGTCACATTTTCGGCCTCCGCACACCCCGTTTTTTGTCTCAGTGCATTTCATTTTTGGCCGGTTTCAGGCGGCGGGGATCGGCCGCACCGAATGGGCCGCGCTGAATGGGCCGTTGCGGTGATAAACAGGCCGTGGCAAATGGGCCGTGCCGAACGGGCCACGGCGGTGGCAAACGGGCCATGGCAAACGGGCGGCGGCGGCAAATGGGCCGTGGCAAACGGGCCATGACCGCAGCGAACAGGCCAGATGAATACCGGATGGACGCTGGGAGGCAAAGGCAGATTTGTTTTTTTTGTTTTCCTCCCCAAAAAAGGTAGGTGCGTCTTATAGTCCGGAGCATCTTATACTCCGAAAAATACGGTATTTTCCTAAGTAAAAAGAAGGAATATAAAGTTGATTTATTTGATCAAGGTTAAAATAAAATATGTTGTTACATCTGGTAACCTCAATGGACTTTCTGCTGACCCTACATTAAAAAGAAGATGCTTTATGGATTTGTTTATAGATAAAATATGGGATATAGGATGAGATATCATCTGCTGTAAACTAAGAGAAGATGAAGAGTTACAAAAATTCAAATACACACAGCAATAGCAATAGCACTTAGATTTATATACTGCTCCATGGTGCTTTACAACCTTCTCTAAGCAATTTACAGAGTTAGCATAATGCCCCCAACAATCTGGGTCCTCATTTTACCAAACTCAGGGGTTTGTGTGTGTGTGTGTGTGTTCTATCTTTACTGTATTTTTCCTTTGCTTCTTTCTTTTCTAGATTTTACTATTTAAATTAAAATCCTCAACATTGGATTTTATCCACAATTATAAGGTGTCTAAACTAATATGTAAACAAAACCAAAGACTGACCATCTTCTCAGAAGAGATTAGCATTCCCCATGTTATACCCAAAGCAAGGAAAAGCTAGACGATTTTATATGGCCTATAAATAGCTTAAGCTCTGTAGGAATTAAGTTCTGTAAGGATTCCTCTCTCATGCCTTATAATTTCTCTTTATCAGTGCTCCAGTGAACAGCTGTCACTAGCCCACCAATTAACATAACTTTTAATGTGTCCTTCAGTTAATTACTGATGTTTTCATTTTTCAGGTGTTTGCATGAAATACTTTTAAAGTATGTGTCAGAACCACAAAAATGTGGCATTATTTTATTTCTATGGGACAGCATATTTCAGAAGCAATTGCTCCTAAGGTGATTTGGGATAGGTTACAGTACTAATCTCACAGCTGTCTCTCTTACTAGCAGAACTCATAAATCATATGGTGTGTAATAAGAGGAGCAAGTTGGAGAGGTTAGAAATCTTAAGAAAAGGATGACAGAAGTGATAGATGATATGAAGTGACTTCATACTGTAGATATTTTGTTTTTTTATAAACGGGAATATGTTGCATTTGATATAAGGTCTTTTAGCATTTCCCCCCTTTTGAGTATCAACTATGGGAGCTACATAACATTGCTATAGTCAGTACTAAAGTATACATGGGGTGGGGGGGAGAGACCCAATTGATACTTTAAAAAGAGAAGAAAACATCTTGAAGCTCTTGTATTAATTCTGACCACTCCAAAGCTTTCTTTTGAATATTAGCAGAGAACATTGGCCTATGCAAAATCACATTGCAATTAAATAGTTTGAGAAAAACATCATAGAACAAAAGAAATAGATTTATTTGAGATATTTAGCAAACATACTTGAGTAAATTTCTCTAAATATATCTTTTTTTCTTAGTTTGATTACTAATTGGAGAATAACATTGCAAATGAGTTAACTATATTACACCAGTCATATAAGACACATAATATTGGCAATAAACCGAGGCTAACAGGAGCAGCTGCAGATTTAATGGGGCCCTGGACAAAGTGTCTTCTGTAGTAAGCCTCCCCAACTTACCATAAGGTAGGGGGTGGCAGGTGAGGGAGGGAGGCAAGCAGCAAGTGGTTTGATAAAAATGCAGCTACAGCTATCCTATAACCTTCAGACATCCTACTGTTCTGTTTATAGCACTGGGAAATTATCTTCGTGTATGTATGTATGTGTGTGTCTACAGGAGACTGTGGTAGACCCTGCTTGCTGATGCAGAGCTTGGAAAGCTTTGTAAGTCCCAGACTTGACTTAATTGTGTTTTCTCCATTACCTTCATTGCCTTTCACTTAGTCCTAGCTGTAAATCATTGAATGGGACACTTCAGCTACCATCATCACTGACATTAGAACCACAGTGGGTTCTGAATACGGCTTGCTGTTAAGCTTGGGAATAACCAAACTATTCTCCAACTGTTTAGGAGAATAGCTTGGTTAGCCAAGCCCAGACTTAAAACAAGCCTAAAGGGATTTACCTCTTAGTAGTTTGGGAAATTACCTCCTGAGAAGCTTAAAGAAATGGTTTACTTGCAGTTGTGCAAGAAAATAAGCAAATGAATCATTCCTTTCCTAGATACTATACCCATGTATGGACTAACCCTTTTGTAGCACCTCAGTATAATTTCTATACTATTGAGATAATTTCTATTTATAAAAATCACATATGGATTGAGAAATATTTAATCATCCCTTATGCTTTTCTATTTTGAGTCCAAATGCCTTTATAGCTTCCCAATCCTGCTTCGGGAAAAAATGAGTTGTTTGGCTTTTCATGTAGGTAATATGTTGTCATAATAAATAGCCTATGCTTTATGTAATGTATATTCTGTCATTCTCTGTGTGTGTGTCTCTGTCTCTGTCTCTGTCTGTCTCTCTTTCTCTCTCTCTCTCTCCACTTGTGTGTGTGCAGAGGGAGAGAGAGAATTACTAATGAATTAACATGACCTCTGATTTTTATTTTTTTAATTGTTTTTTCCTTAATTCTAATATGTCCCCAATATTTCAAAGTTAAAAATAGACATGTTTTTCATATAAAATATTCCTATTGTTTTCCTCTGTAACTATTATGTTTTGTTGATGGTTTTTCAATGCTTGAACTATTTGCTGAACTATCATTTAGGACCCAAGCTGACTAGTGTTGTTATTTGTTGAAGAACTCCTACAAAACCATGCTTGCCTTAAAATGACATGTACCAGTATATAAGAAATGATGTGCTATCTTATAGATCAATCATTGCACAACTATAAAGGAACATTTATTTGACCTTGTCATAGTGTACTCTGTCTGTGGGAGAGCAGAATATGTCCCCAAGGCCTTGCCTTGTGAAATCGGAGCAAGCCTTGCCATTCTCTCATCTTCTGGCCAAGCATAGACAATTCTCTCAAATATTGTAAAGAACATTTCTGCATTTTCATCCTCTAAGATTTTGAATCTTTTTATAATGGACAGCTTTGGATGATTGGAGACAATACTTAATGGTTTTAGTCTAGGCAAGGTCTGTAGTAATCCAAACAGGTGCAAATATGCTATTGTTGTTATGATTGTATTTTTCCAATGTCTGAGAGTTTCTTTATTAAGGCAAAGCAAAATTACACTCCTCAAACACATTCACAGGAACACACTGTACTCACCCTGCCTTCAAAATGACTATTGTCCCATCTAGTGTGTTGGAAAAAATCAGTTCAGATCCCAAAGCTTTTTTATTCCTTCTTAGTTCTATCTCAGTCCACACCATGGAGCGAAAGGCCTTTTTCCTTTTTTGAATTTATCTTGCATTGCATCATGTTCACTTTGTGACCTTCAAGACATAGAGTAAAAATAACTGATTGGTTTGTACTTACATATTCTTTACTGTATCACATCTTCTTCATTCCAGCATCTTTTGCAGTTGCTTCTTCTCTCATGCTGTCTGCCGTGGATAGTTTTTCTTTTAGACTTGCTACATCTTGCAACAGAAGTTCCATATTATACTTTGCCCAATTATTTCAGCCTAGCTTTATTATAATTATTAGAGTCTGGCTTGCTATCTTTGGGGATGTGACTTTCTCATGCATGCAACAAGATGTGTTCTGCTTGCATTAGAATGTTTGAAACTATCCAGGCACAGAGAAGTAAAAATTTATACTAGAAAAGCTTTTGAATAATTGATCTGCTCTCACGTACATTTAAGATTTTTCTGGCTTTCAACTAATAGTGACAGGTAGTTATTCAGTAACACCTGTTCAGTAGCTATTTCTGAAATCATATAGTTGTCACATTTTATAATAATCAATCTCTAAATCATTGATCAGATAATTTGCATCAGTTCACCAAAAGCAAACGTAGGGTATTTTTTTAAAAAATGTGTTTCTTCAAAAATCAGAAATGCCTCAGTAGTCATTTCTGCCAATATGGAAATCTAATAGGTACTAGTATGGAATATGTAGTTGGTCTGTGTCAATCCATATGAATATTTTCTTGATCGTCAGAAGCAATTTTTGTCCATTTCAGAGGGAACTGAAGAAATCAGCAAATTCATGTAAGTCTATATAACATGAATGTCACAGCTTTTGTCAATTTACAAGTGAAATAAAGCAAAGAACCTTTGAATCACTGATGTGAAAACGTTGCCACACCATTTCAAATAAGAAGCTAGACAGGGGAATTAATGTTGACTGGTTCAGCAGTGGAAAGAAAACCTTGCAAACAAAAAGTCTATATGTGAATGAAATGGGCATTCTAATGCCACAAGCTGCATTTTAAAGTCAAAAATGAAACTAGATCACAATGTATTATTCCATTTATTGTTAAAGTTTGCTGCTTCTGCTTCTTCTCCTTTTCTTCCACCATTACGTCTCCCAAATGCAAATAGGCACTCTCTTTGTTCTTGCTTCCTTTTTCTCTTTTTCTTACTTTTTCATGTGAAACATCTTCATCTTTTTAGAAATTCTAAATCATCATAATCACTGGTGATCCCTGGTTATTGACTAGTCATATTGGCCAAACAGGATCAGACTTGCTGAGTATTTGGATGAGAAACTGCCAGGACATCCCTCATATGATTATCAAATGTGTGTGAAAGATTTTTTTTAATCATGTGCACTTTTTCTTTTAAGGTATTTTTATGAGGGGTAGAAGAATTAAATGTGGTATTTATTCCTCCCTGTAAGTTCTGATTTCTGGATTTCTCCCCAAAACGCTGACCACCTGAAGTCTGTCCCTGAAGATTAATTTGAGATAAGCTGTACTGAGCTTAGGAAAAAATTACTCCCATTTCAATATGCATAGGATCAGACTGTTAATATTCTTTTTTCTTTTTCCACTCAGTCTCCCTTATTTGATGTCATCTTTAACTTCTATTGAAAGATTACATGCATGGAGGAATAGAGTTGTTCTTATCAAACAGAAATGGCTTTGTTTAAAAAAAGCAATTCAAGTATGCATATATACACATTTATAAAGAAAAGATTATGCATAAGGATCTCCAAGACAAACCTTTTATGTTTGAAAACCAGTATTATTCACACACATGCACAAGTCCCTTTCTGTTTGTGTTTATAAGTGCCAGTTCTTATAGTTAATAAAATAGCTATAATATATTCACTGTTTTCTGTTCTTGTAATACCTACAAGTAGGTATAAATTTGCTTTGGTAATATAGAAATATATTCACATATTGCACAAGATTACAGGATTTGAAATACCAAGCTGCTTTGCAGATTCCTATCTTGCTTTGAATTTCTTGGGCAACTGCTATACCATTAAAACAAATATGTACTATCTGTAAGAATAATGCAATGCAGACTTCCTAACTTGCTACGCCCTGCTACCAAGTGGTACCCATCCAGAACAAAGAGCAGAGAGAGTGTGATATAATAGGAACAATAAGCAGTCAAGATATGAATAGTTTCTGTACTGTCTTTATACATACATGAAACTGAATAAAATGGGGAAAACATAGATTTTGGTCTTATCCTTATATAAACACACACATTATTTGTTTGTTTGTTTTTTGTTTGTTTGTTTGTTTGTTTGTTTATTTATTTATTTATTTATTTATTTATTTATTGCCACCTAACTTGCCATGCCACCTATCTTGCCATGGGGCTACTCTAGGCAGCTTACAATAACAAAAATGAAGAAAAGGAAAAGAGTGCAAATAGAACATAAGTAAAATGATAGAACAATAAAATAAATAATACTAAAGGAACACAATGAGAATAATACATCAAAAGGATAGCCAAAAAGATGGATGGGTGGAGAGCAAGGGGAGGGAGATGTAGTCTGCCATCAATCTTGCAGCAACCTCCAGTCTGGAACTCCCCCATTTGGTCCTCAGGCCAACCAGCATAGCCAGGTCTTCAGGCTCTTGCAGAAGGATAGGAGATGGGAGCAGATCTTACCTTAGAGGGTAAGATGTTCCAAAGGATGGGTGCTACAGCAGAAAAAGCTCTTCCTCTGAATCCTGATAGTTGGAGTTCTTTGATTGATGGGATCCCAAATAGGCCCTCTCTGCTGGTGCAAGTAGGACGGGTTTGTCCTAGCAGGATGAGGAGGTTCAACAGCTAGCCTGGACCTATGCTATTAAGGACTTTAAACATCATAACCAACACCTTGAACTGCACTCGGAAGCAGACTGGTAGCAGGTGAAGTTTGCAGAGCAGAGGTATAATACTGTATGAGCCATAATAGGAGCTCCAAAGACTCTTCTCGTTGCTGCACTTTGCACCAGCTTGAAGCTTCCAAATGGACTTCAAGGGTAGCCTTGTGTATAGAGTGCACATGTACACGAGAAATTCCAACAGAACACTGCATACAGATATATTTCTAAAATGTTGTATTCTAGAAATGAAACATAAAACCATTCACAAATATTTAACATAGATGTCTTGTATATTAGTTTACAGAATCTGCAAATGGCTTCACTTTCCTGACATAAAAAGTGGCATTTGGGTTATGACATGTTGTTTTGTAGTACAATGGTGCTTTGTATGACTATGTTATTCAGAGCAATGTGTGATAGTAGTATTGTTTATGTTATTTATCACATTCATACCCATTGCAATTGATGAAATTCTTTGTAGTTACAGTAATTAAGAGTAGATAAAAAGAGCAGATTAAAAATTAAAACATCCATGGTAAAGCTAAAATTGCAATTAAGACCATAAAACCCTAAACATAAAATTATATTAAGAATACCAAGCATGCTAACATCTACTATATTCCTTCCAGAATAGCTCACTTTTCAAAAGTTTCGAGGAGTCTGTTCCATAGTATAGGCACTGCCACAAAAAAGCAGCCCTTATAGGGCTTGCACCACAGACTTCACAGAAATATTTTTAGTTAGTATTCTTTCAGCTACAGAAAGAAACATATGCTCTTTGAACATGATGTGTTTTTCCAATCTAATTGCAAAAATTCTTTGCATGAGATCAATTTATATCTCTAGGGGAAAAAAATCAGTCTTTCCCTTGCCCAAAATCTTCTGAGCAGGGAGAGAGAGTGAAGGAAAAAAAGTAGCAGATAGAAATGTGTGACCTGCCCACAGTTGGCATTGACACTGCCCATTACTATAAAGAATGTGTTTATCAAAGAAAAGATTCCTTTTCTTTGAATAACATGAACATATTGGGTTGTGAGTTTTTGTTTGCCACTGCATTCTAATAATTGAAATGTAGCAATCTTGACAATGCATTAGGTAGTCAAGTAAAAAAGCAAATATTATATTATTAAATTTATATGGCATCTCTGAATCAAGGAAAATGCCCCAAATTTCTGAGGCAGTGTAAAAACAGACCTGAGGGAGCAGCAGTTTGAGTATCTCACTGCTTTATGACAAAAGCAGTAGAGAGACATTGTGCCATAGAAACCATCCATTTGGGGCATGTGTGTATTATGATAATATGGAAACAAAGGTGAGAATGCACCTTTGCAAAGCAGTTTTCCTTCATCAATATAACTCCCTCTTGCCCTCAGAAATTTCTGTTCATTTCATATTTACTAAAAATAAATAGCTTCAGGAACAAAAGCAGAAAAAATATCTTCCCTTGTTACTTACCCTATGTTATGGCACAAAATGTAGTTTGCAGATTTTACACTTGAAGCATTAACTTGGGTCAATAATGGTTCCTGTAATGTACTGGATAAACTGATAGCCCTTCCATTAAGGGCCACTGTGCATTCTGTTTTCTGTACAAGAAATAAAGCATCACCTCTCTTTTTAGATGTACATAAAAGTGATTCATCTGGAATATACATTATTATGGGAAGATCCATGTCAGACATGAAAGATCAGGTCTGCACATGAAGGTCCAATTAAACTGATTCATTGCTAATCATGTCTATCCACAAGAATCTTCTCAACTAATGGTTAACACCTATTTATGGTTAGATAATAGAATTCAAGGAGATTGGATTTAATTCGCTTATGGGATTATATTCCCCCAGGTTCTGTTACTCCTCCTACAACCTTCTCTCTCAAAATGACCCAGCAAGAAGTCCCATAGCCTTCTGCAAATAGAAAAGATCCAGGTGTCTAAGCCTCATCTACCAAAATTGTACCATTTGTTTAAATGTATCTTATGAAAAAATGTATTTTTGCTAATAGTTTGTGTTGACTTTACTTGCACCTGTAGGAAGGAAGGAACCATAGAAAACACAAAGTAGACAAACACATTCCATCTGACAGCAGAAATAAGATGGGCTTCAGAGATTGGAAGGACCACAATTACCCTGAAAAGCCAATTTATGTCCACAGATTAGTTTCCCATCTCTGTTGCAATGTGTTATTTCTTTTCAAAGCAGCTAAACTATAGAAGTAACATAAGGTGCATAATTTTTATTTTTACAGCTTTCATCTCATAATTAGTCCTTTTGAAAAACACATTGCATGTAAAGAAATTTGTTTTCTTTGAAAAAAATAAGAATTTATACATCCTGGGTGTATGGCAGCATTCTTTATATGGGTCCTAGGTGATAATATGAAGACATATTTGCTTACAATCTGAGGATTGAATATTGTAGCTTGTATGGAATAGTGTTAGCATTCTTGCGATAAATCTGAGCTATGATTGAGCTTTAATTGTGCTTTGGTAGACTTCAGCTTGGCATTCAATATCATCATTCCAAACTCTAAACTAACTCAGCTAGCTGTGCCTGACCACACTTGTAGGTGGATTATAAGCTTTCTGACAGATAGAAAGCAGCAGGTGAAGCTAGGTAAAATCACATTGAATGCATGTTTAATTAGTACAGATGCCCCCCCAGGGCTCTCTCCATCACTCTTTTCTCTACACCAGGCGTGTTGTCACGTGATGTATCATGACTTTTTCCCCTTTCACTAAACCGGGCGTAGGTGTGGCCAGCACGTGACGCATCTGCCCCGCGGGCCATGAGTTTGACCCCCCTGCTCTGTAGCAATGACTACATCTCAAAGGATCCCGCTATTAAAAGTTTTCAGATGATACAACAGTCATTGGTCTGATTTGAGATGGTGATTAATGTGCATACAGACAGAAGGTTGAACAACTAACCTTGTAGTGCAGCTGGACCAATCTAGACCTGATCACACTTCAAACTGTAGAGATGATAGTAGATTTTAGGAGAAGCCCTCCTATTCTACCACCTCTTAAAAATTAGGCAACAGAGTATCAACAATAGAGACCTTCAAGTTTCTGGGTTCTATAATCTCCCAGAACTTGAAATGGACACCTAACATTAAAACCCTCATTAAAAAGGCACAACAAATAGTGTTGTTCCTGCGCCAACTCAGAAAGCTCAGACTGCCCAAGGAATGCTGATACAATTCTACAGAGGAATTATATAGCCTGTCATTTGTACTCCTATAACTGTCTGCTTTGGTACAGAATTCAAACAGGAGAGATACAGACTTCAACAGATAATTAGAACTGCAGAAAAAACAATTGCAACCAGCCTGCCTTCCATTGAGTACCTGTATACTGCACGAGTCAGAAAGAGAGCTGAGAAAATATCTACAGACCCCTCACATTCTGGACATAAACTGTTTCAATTCCTCCATTGAAGAAGGAGTTATACAGCATTGAATGCCAAAATAACTAGATACAAAGACAGTTCCCCCCGCCATGCCATCACTGTGCTAAACACATAATTCTCCATAGTGGGTGGAGCTAGCATCCAGGCATGGGTTGACCTCGTCCGTTCAGCCTATAGGATTGAGTCTTTCAAAGATGTGAAGCTCCGCCTCTGTTGCCAGGACTCCCAGCTTTGACTCAGTCCTCAGACTGGACGGATGTGTGGTTGCTAGCTCCCATTCCTGTTGGAATTCAGTGACAATCTGATCTTCATTGCTCTTCAATATACTACAACATCTGAACTTCAATTGTGAGTTCCCCAGCTGACTCCTTCTCCATCGGAGTCGCTGGGTTGCTAACGGCATAGAGCCTCGGCTCTAGCCATTTTAGCCATTTGCCTCATAGCCTGATTGGTGGCCCGATTATGCCAAGGGGGCTGAGGCCTCCAGTGCTGCCACCGGAGCTATCGCACTCCAAATTATCTGATTTCCAGGCTTGGGGGGGGCTTCGGGCCTCCAGTAACAGAGGCATGCGGAGTGGCTGGAGGAGCTTTCGCGCTCCCACTTAATGCTGAATAGCGTGTTTAGCGGCATATCTATCGACTGCTGGGGCTAGTTAAGGAGGATCGTTGCCCAGCCAGTCAAGCTGCGGTCGCAAGGTGACAAATTTGGCCACCGGAGTTTTGCGCTCCCCTTCCGCAACAGCTACAGGGCAGGCAGCATGGAATTAACTCAGTTGCAGGAGCCTTGAGCTCGCGCGACTCCCTGCCCTGCTCTGGTCAGGCGCCTGGCGCCATTTTAATTGCTGCCTTTTTCCGCGCTGATTGCCGCCTCGCGCGGAGCGCACTACAGCTGCTTGGGGTGCCATCTTAACAGCCGCTTTCCTGCTCCTGTCAGGCGCCCGGCGCCATTTTGACTGTTGCCCTTTGCCACGCTGATTGCCGCCTAGCGTGGAGCGCTCTACAGCTGACTGGGACGCCTTTTTACCGGCCGCCTTAGTGCACTAATTACTGGTCTGCTACTCCTCCCCGCACTGATTGACTCTCTCAGCGGTTCGGAGCACAAAGTCCTCACTGCCCAATAGTCGGTGAGGCAGTTCCAGCCATTAAGGGATCAGGCACTCCACATTGTGGCAGCCTTCAGTGGCAATGGCCTCAGGAGCTTCACGCTCCACTGTCAACTCACTTCACCGAGTCGGAAGGCCAGAGCCTTGTGCTCTATTTGCGGCTAATCCAGGCCACAAGAGCTTCGTGCTCTAAACTGACTGGGCCTGCCTGGAATCCGCCATTTACGCTGCAGGGGCCAGAGCATTACATATCTTCTGACAGTCGCCTGTGACAGTACCGGGGCCATCATAGCCCTAGCATCTTTGGTGCCAAAACTTAAGAGGCTCAAAAAGGCAGATCCTGAGACAGGCGACAGCAGCACAGAAAGGAGCGCTGACACGGCTATGGGTTCTAAAATAACCGCATGGAAAGAACCTCGATCCAAAGGTGGATCTAGATCCCACAGAAACACTGCAGTAGCCCACAAGGGCCCTAAGATTCTCAGCAGCCCTCTAATAGGGCCAGAACAGTGACTGAGGCCACTTTTCCACCAACAAAAGCTGACCTTAGACTGCAAATGGAGTCAGACACATTGATTCCAGCTGCCATGCAGTCTCCTAACTGGTAGAGTCACTGGGTCTATTTAACTGAGAGCTCCGGTAACCTCCTGGCCTGAAGTTGTGACATTGAACTGAACATTGGAGCTTCACGCCCCACTGTCTGTCACAGGAGCTCTCGCGCTGTCCTTTCTGCATCCAGCAGGCAGGCCACTCATCATAGGATCTCCGCGCTCCCTTTTTCATGCTCTTTAGTACGGCGGTTGTGGCCACAGGAGCTTCACGCTCCGATTGACAGCTAGCCGCCAATGAACTTGAACTTCCAGAAGCCTTGCGCTCTCCCTTAGTGGCTGCATGCCATTTGATTGAGCTGTCACAGGAGCTCCGTGCTCCACATCGCATTGCGGCTGACAAGATTGCTTGTCGGAGCTGGCGCACCCGGACTATAGCGCTCAGCATACGCCGCTTGTCACAGGAGCTTCGCGCTCGAGCAACACGTTGGGTCACAGGAGCTTCACGCTCCGATTGACACTAACTGCCAACGGCCTTGAGCAGGAGCTATGCATTCGATTGCTGACTGATGTGGGGGGGGAACAGGCGTGAACGTATCCGTTCCTCACCATTACCCCAGGAGCTCTGATTGCAAGCTAACAGGAGTCTCAAGCAGCAATCGCAGGCTGTGCTAACAAGCCGATTACCCATGACAGGCTCGGAGCCTCCGCTCTGAGGCCATCCTGGGTACTTCCAAGGCAACCAAGCATGGCCATCCAGTACCTGTAAAGACTCTAAGAGCCATCCTACTCAGCCTAGGGGCCCCAAGGCTGCAGAACGCGATGAACGTCGCAGGAACAGGGCACTCGAAAAGTTGTGTGCTCAATCCAGTAAGGCTGCAGGGTACCAGGGCACCCCTCCAGAGGGGATCAGATGTCAGGATCAGCCTGTTCAAAACCCCTTACCAGGGGACACAGCTGACCAGATCTCCCTGGATAACCATGATATTAATATTGACAACACTGACATCTGGGGGCTTGTAACATCAGGGCTACCGCCTGCACGCTCCAGGAGCCCAACCAGACCAGGCCCTTCTGCAACGTTTACATCTACTGCAGCAGGCCTCCGAGGCAATGAGCGAGAAGGCCCCTCTGAGCCAGCAGATATGCAGTCTATCAATGCTGACGCCACACAAAAGTGCATTGCGGAAGGACTCAAACAATTTCGCAGACCAGCTTCGGTCTATTCCGACATGCCATATCCTCATGCCAGAGTTATTGGGGTGCCTGACCCAGGGGCTCGTGCAAGAGCACCAGACTATGTTTCACTAGATCATTCCACCGGTTCCCGGTCTGATATCTCAGATGAGGAAGGTCAGCTGGACCTGGACCTCTCCGAAGGTGAGAGCATTTTGCCCAATCCCCCTCCAGTGTCAGGCCTCTCCCAAAGACAAGTCAGTCAGACAAGAAGCCCTGGGAGAGCAGGCATCCAGAGAGCTTAGATCCCTCTGCAGTGACTGCTATGCTTCTCGTTCCTCCTTACAGGAGCACCCAGTGCTCTCTCCACAGGTTTGGTCTCCGGAACCATCTCCATGCTCGACTTCCCTGGAGCACAGAGAACAGCCAGAGGTGATGACCCCTTTGCCTGCATGGCATCTGCGACACCTCAGCCTGGGAACTCCAGAGCCCTTGAACCGGAGGAAACCCAAGGAGCTACGACAAGGTACTCTGAAAGTCCCTTGACTAATTTGCTGGAAGGGATCCAATCCCTTATTTCACAGGCTATCTCCAAGGGCATAGTAGCGGGTCTCAGGCAACAACGTTCTGGATTTCTCGTATCGGAATCGTTGTCCCGCCAGTCATGGGTCTCTCCCTCTGCTGGCTTGACCCCTCCGCAGGGCTCAACTTCCCATTCCAGGGATGAGGACGAATTCCTCCCAGGGGAGGAGATCCTGAGGGAACCCGATCTATCTGACAATGAGGGGATTCCTCCCGATACCCCTGCCATTACTGGCCTTTTCCCTCCAGGACTGTTCAAGTCCCTGTTACACAAGGCGAAGGCTACGGCTTGCCTAACGGAGGAAGAAATGCCTGTTGAACCGGAGACCGCCAATCAGAGCCATGGGCAGGGATTAATTTCTGAACCTGTTGCCGAACAACAATTCATCCCAGCCCCTAAGCTGTTTATGGACGTTGTCCAAAAACAATGGGCCAGCCCGGCGTCCATTCCCACCGCTAGTGGGAATGACAGGAGGTTTATGCCATGGCTCCTACATTTGCACAGATGTTACAGCTTCCATCTGTAGACAGCCCTGTGGCAGCTCTGGCTTCTTCCTCAGCCTACATGATGGGAGACGTCATGGAGGGCTTGAAACTGGAGGATGAGAAATTTTAGTCTGCATTCAGAAAGACTCATCAAACAGCTGCCTGGGCTATTCAGGCCACCTCTGTGGCCTAATTTTTCAATCAGACATCGCTTATGTGGCTCCAGGAAATGCAGTCGAGACTGCCACCCCAGACTGCAACATTTAATGCCGCGAAGGCTCACATAAACAGGCAGGGGGAAACCAAATCTCGGTCCATCGTGGCCAGGAGACTGGGTTATTTAGACAGAATGTCACCGACTGTCCATCTCGGCAGCGCATATCCGGGGAGTCCAATGTGCACGCGGACTGGCTCAGTCGGACGACCATCAATCATGCAGAGTGGCGCCTGCACCCATCCATCTTTCAGGACATGATGAGCCAATTCGGCCTCCCGGAGGTCAATCTATTCGCCACCCCGGAGACTGCTCAACTGCTGAGTTTCTTCATGAGATACCAGACCCAGGGCACGGAGGGTGTTGACGCCCTTCGCTGCAAATGGCCAACCAGCCTCCTTTATGCCTTTTCCCCGCTGCCTCTCTTCCCCAAAGTCATCAACAAGATCTTGGAGGAGAGAGCGGAGGTCCTGCTCCTGGCTCCTCATTGGCCCAGGAGAGCCTGGTTTGCAGACTTGATGTCCCTGTCAATATCCACACCCTGGAGGATTCCGCAGACCGAGTCATCATTCAGCCAGGGGGTGTTGGTACATCCGGATCCCTGCTGGTACCAACTGACTGCCTGGTGCTTGAGCGGTGCGCTCTGAGGCGCCATAACATCTCCTCCAGGGTTATCAGGACCGTCCAGGCTTCTAGGAGGCCTTCCTCTGAGCGCCTTTACTCGGCCACCTGGAAGGCGTTCTGCGCTTGGTGCTCTCAGGTGGGCTGTTCCCCTGTTCCATTGTCAATTGTGAAGCTCCTAGACTTTCTCCAAGAGGAGAAAGGGGCCCCTGGACAAGGGGCCCGCCCCCAACACCATCAGAAGGCAGGTGGCGGCTCTGTCCTCCATGTTCTCTTACAGCTCACTTGAGTCTCTGTCTCAACATCCCACCATACGGCAATTCATTCAAGGGTCTACTAACCTGTGTCTACCGGTCGTCCACAGGTATCCCACCTGGGGCCTTTCCAAGGTTCTTACCTCCCTGATGGGAGCTCCTTACGAACCTTGCACAACGCTTCTCTATGTCACCTTACCTGTAAGGTGGCGTTCCTGGTGGCCATCACCTCTGCCAGGAAGTTTTTGGAGATTGCGGCCCTCTTGGTGCGGAAGGACCTCTGCGGCTTCCATTCGGACAGAGTAGTCCTACGTCTGGACCCTTCCTTTATCCCAAAAAATCAACTCCTGGTTCCACCGGGCTCAGGAGATTATTCTCCCAAACTTCTGCCCTGACCCCTCCCATCCCCTAGAACGGAAATGGCACACATTAGACGTGCGCAGGGCTCTCCGTCTCTATGTAAAGAGAACGGCGCTGCTAAGAAAGATGGAGTCTCTCTTTGTTTCCTTCCTACCATCCACATTGGGTCACAAGGTGACTCCATCTACGGTTGGAAGGTGGATATGGGGCACTATAGCAGAGGTGTACGATTTGTTATCTATACTGCGACCTGTGTGAGTGATGGCGCATTCTACCCAAAGTGCAGCTACGACGGCGGCCTGGGCAACACAAGCCTCCATCGAGGAGGTATGCAGAGGTGCCACTTGGGCCTCACCATCACCGTTCATACGTCACTACAAACTCGACGTCTTCGCTTCGGCGGAGGCGGCCTTTGGTCACCAGGTACTTCAGAGGGTGCACTCAAACTAAAAGACCTTGGACCAGGACTAACCCATCCATGGACACACGGCTTTGGTATGTCCCATGCCTGGATGCTAGTTCCACCCACTATGGAGAAGGGGCATTGGTCTTACCTGATACGCTCCTTCTTGGTGGGTGGAGATAGCATCCAGCCCCACCCAAAGTCTATTTGGTCCATGGTCCTTGGGATGAACCTTGAGGGAGTTACTTCTCAGTGGCACCACACATAGAGTCTGTCTTTTTGACTTCGCCAAAGCTGGGAGTCCTGGCAACAGAGGCAGAGCTTCACATCTTTGAAAGACTCAGTCCTATAGGATGAACGGACGAGGTCAACCCATGCCTGGATGCTATCTCCACCCAACGAGAAGGAGCGTATCAGGTAAGACCAACGCCTCTTCCCATCGCCTAAGGCTATCTAACCATGTAGCTGGACTTTATTACTATTATCTTTCTCATCTTTCATATTACATAGTCCTATAGGTATCTTATGATAGCACTTTATTAGTAGCTAATAAAAAAATAAAAGCTAATAAATGAGTTAGCTAATGCACCAGAGACAAATTCCTAGTGTGCCCAATCACACTTGGTCAATAAATAATATTTTACTCTATTATATACTATTACTGACCATAATGATCCATTACTTGACAGGAGTGTACCTTTAACATGAATGGTGTGTATGGTATGTATAATATATGTCTGAGACTGGCCACTAATCTTTGCTTTCTCTAGCTTACTAAAAAGTGTTATGTTAAATCCTCAACTGATTAAATCCATTAAAGTCAATATTTTGGTCCTATCTGGTGATAATCATGGCATATGAAAGAATACAACTTAAAATGTAAGAGAATTAAATGAGAAGATCTGAAGCTCATGAATAATAAATAATAAATAAAAGTATAAATAAAAGTAGACACAGGTGTCCTCATTATCCATAGTCTCACATATTCATGACTGTTATTTAAAGATGGTATATTGATATATACTCTAGAAGAAGAAAAGGGAGGGAGGGGGGGAGGGAGGGAGGAAGAAGGAAGGAAGGAAGGAAGGAAGGAAGGAAGGAAGGAAGGAAGGAAGGAAGGAAGGAAGGAAGGAAGGAAGGAGACTATAAGAGTGAGGGAGGGTCTCAGGGAAGTCCTGCTTTGCACTTGGTCACCACAGGTGCCCCTGACACAAGTCCCATGTCATGCCCACTATGACCACCCCCACCCCTGGCCATACCCACTATGACCACGCCTCCACTGCCACCCCTCCCGGCCCTCCAAGGTCAAACACGACTCTGATGCGGCCGTCAATGAAATCAGGTTTGACACCCCTGCTCTATAACATAGAATAATATTAGAGTTGGAAGCTACCTTGGAGGTCTTCTAGTCCAACCCCCTGCTGAAGAAGGAGACCCTATATCATTAAAAATAAATGGTTGTTCATTCTCTTTTTGAAAGCCTCCAGTGATGGAGCAGTCACAACTTCTATTCCATTGGTTGATTATGCTCACTGTTAGGAATTTTTTCTTTAATCTCTCCTTGGTTAGTTTCCAACCGTTATTTCTTGTCTTGCATTTTGGTGCTTTGGAAAATAGTTTGACCCCTCCTCATCTTTGTAAGAGCACTTCAAATATTGAAACACTGCTATCATGTCTCCCCTAGTCCTTCTAGGGGACTAAATGTACCCAATTCCTGTAACCGTTCTTCGTATGTTTAGCCTCCAGCTCCCTAATCATTCTTGTTGCTTTTTTCTGCACTCGTTTCAGAGCCTCAACATCTTTTTTATATTGCGGTGACCAGTACTGGATGCACTATTCCAAGTATGGTCTTACTAAGGCTTTGTAAAGTGATACTATAACTTCACATGATCTTGATTCTATCCTCTATTAATGCAGCCTAGATTGCATTGGTTGCCGCCACATGCTGTTGGCTCATATTTAAGTGATTGTCCACTAGGACTCCAAGATCCCTCTCACAGTTTCTGGCATTAAGCCAAGTTTCACCTAGTCTGTACCTATACAATTGGTTTTTCTTGCCTAAGTGTACAACCTTATTTTACCTACACTGAATTTCATTTTACATAGGGCTAACAAAATTAACTAACTCTAACTATTTACTATTTCCTTTGCTGCAATTTTACCTGTAACACTTGATGAATATAAATCACCGGGACCTGATGGATTACATCCCAGAGTTCTGAAGGAGCTGGCAAATGTTATCTCAGAACCATTGTACCATATCTTTCAAAAATCCTGGAGCACCAAGGAACTACCAGAAAATTGGAAAGGAGCTGATGTTGGTTCCCATCTTCAAAAAAAAAAAAGGGGGGGGGGGAGAAACCGACCCAAGAAACTACAGACCAATCAGCCTAATATCAATACCTGGAAAGATACTGGAAAAAATAATCAAAAACAAATCTGCAAACATCTAGAAACAAATAAAGTTATAACTAGAAGCCAGTAAAGTTGGTTAAAACAGATCATACCAAACTAATCTTATTTCATTCTTTGACAAAATGACTAAATTAGTAGACTAGCAAAATCATATGTACATAGTATACTTAGACTTCAGCAAGTGGAACAGTTTGCCTTCAGAAGTTGTAGGTTCTTCATCACTGGAGGTTTTTAAGAAAAGAGTGGACAGCCACCTGTTTAAAATGGTATAGGGTCTCTTGCTTGAGCAGGGAGTTTGACAAGAAGACCTCCAGCTCCATTCTGATTCAAGAATCTCGCTGAACACCCAACAATGTTGGGTGTCTATGAAACTAAAATAAAGTAAAACTATACAATAGATCTGGATGAGAATAATTTAATCTTGTTTTATGCAATGAAATGATTCATGCAGATAATTTAAGATTAAAGTTTAATTATGAACCAAAAGGCTAGAATGTATGTCATGTAGTATAAACTGGTCTTATTGAGGCTGTTTGAAAACAGGAATCCCTAGCCTAGTGATAATTGTGTTATACTCCAGTGTGTATTGATAATGGAAGAACCAGATATCTTTTTCAGGGAAAATTTTGATTTTAATTTTTTTTATTGATAAAGGAATAAAAATATTATGATCACAGTAAAGATGTATTAGGGATAGGAACATACATGTAATTTTCTATTGAGATTATTCTGTGTTGCAGTTGAGCATCCATATAATTCATGAAAAGTATATGTATAAGGAATAAAAAAGATTGACTTGAAAGGACCAAAGCAATTTAGTTGGACAATAAAAATGGCATGAATACTTGCAAACTATACATAGTGTAAATGGTGAAAAACAGGAGCAAGTATATGAAATTGTATGCTTTGTATGAATATTTACTAAATATGAAAAAAAATGGATAGAGAAATATTAATATGTGCAAATGCTGATATAAAAGGTATAGGCATACATAAGTAGTAGGTGCCCTGGTGCAATAAATTAATATTTGTTGAAATAAGTGAAAATAACTATATGTAAGGACATGATTCTATCTATTATATGGAAATGAGAGTTTGCATGTTAGGAGAAATATAAAATAAGCTAAAGGCAGTGAAAATGGAGTACTTAAAAAGTATGTGATAAAACAAAAAGAGATGGGTCAAGAATGAATGTGTGCTGGATGAATATAGTCAAGGCCTCTTCAGGGGACTGGAAAAGAAATGACAAAAAACATCATCATGCAATGATATGATTCATGAATTTCTATCATATGTTAGAATACAAATATATAAATTTCAAATTTTGCATGATGATATTGTTATACTCATGTTGTCATTTTAGCATCATCACAATCCAAAAGTTCGTAATTGATATGAAAAAGTAACACTGAGGTGTTTTGGTCATGGAGGCGAAATGAGCAGAAATCTAATTGCAAAAAAAATACTTGAAGAAAAATAAATGCATTGACGTGGAAGACCAAGAAAATTGTACTTGGATGGAGTTGATGAGATGCTCAGAAAAAAAGAGATGAAAAGTTTAAAGAACAAATGGTAATATATGAAATAGTGTTTTGAAATAGTAGATATAAGGATGGTTTGCAAGTAGAAAGGTATCAGGAGATATAGTGACTGCTATTAGTGTAAACTATTTTTACGTAAATTTCTTTTTCTTATTTCATGTGTTGAATTTCTTTGCCTTACTACTTCTTACTCCTTGTCTGTACTTTGCATAATGTTTTACCTAATGAGGAGAAGGATGAAGGCAATCTCCATGTGTATATGATGCATATGTTTAAACATCAATTCTGTTTCTTGAATCTAGTGTTTGTATCTAATATTTGTTATGCCCTTTTAATAGTTTTTTTGATGCTGTCATATTTATGTACTATGACTTTCTTAGCGTGTATGTCCTTGTACATTAAAACAATCACAGGTATGTTTATAAAAAACAATCAATGTTATTTTCTATAGTTGTCACATGATATTTATAAATATTATGTTATATTTTTAACTTGCAGGTATTAGAGACCCAAATGTTTGTCATGAAGAGGGTAGTAAAAGTAGAAAGAATACATTGTCTTGAGAAATAACCTATGCTAAAATATAATGCACACTTAGGTAATGAAAATGCTTTTATCATTTGATCATAGAACTTTTTTATTACAATTCACATTGAACAGTTGCCACTTTATGTGAGAAAATGGAATGTTATAAATCCATCTTAACCTACAGTAGATCTGAAAATTATAAATTGTGTGTAATAACTTAATTTGGTGAAAAATAAAATCTGAAGGTAAAACATAAAGGAAAGGGAAAAAGGAGACAAATAAGAAATTGTATTTATTATATTTTGATTGTTCCATGTAAAGAGTTTTTTTTTATCATTGCTCAGTCTTTGTATTACATTTTTAATAGGTGTTAAATAATTTGTGAAAAAAGGGAATGAAGACAGAAAGAACAAGAACACTCTGTTTTATGATTATAATGTGCTATTTGACTAATTGTTAACAATTCTTCACATAAATATTGCCTCACAGTTTAATATTATTATCATTGTCACATTTGTGAATAGAGGTAATGTTATAAGTGCATACTATTTGTGGGTATATTAAAAACATGTAGCTCTGTAATCACAAATATATATAATGTTTCTTTCATTGGGGGATAGATAATAATGATTTGCCACAACTAGTGTTTTCAAATAGCTTTGTTCTTTTTTAATCATTGATTCTTCTTTTGCAATTTCAGTAAATTAAGAGTGCTATTCAAGAAAGCGTAAATCCTGCTGAGATATTTAAGTTAGCACTATTTTCCTGGTGCACAATCACAATGAAAACAGGACAAAGCAAAGCAAAATTATTTGTTGGATTTTAATAAACCATTTTGATTTACTTTTGAATCACCTTGAAGTAGTACAGCTTACCCAAAGCATTTTGGTATTATTGTTAACTAGAACCCGTTTTTGAAATTTATTGCATTCAATTACATTTTAGAAGAATTTTAATTATGTGCCTGTAAAGAATAAAGATGCTCCAGGCTCCATTTGTTTATCATGGAGGCCCTGGAAAAAAAAATGAGGCCAGAGCTTCCCAGCTCATAGAGGAGTTGCAGAAAGAGAGAGATGACTTTTAATTCGACAAGTTCAGAGAGATTTCTTAGTTTGACGCACACAGCAGGGGGTCTTTGAGCGCCTGGCAATACTTCAGCATTCTGAGCTTTGAAAGACTTTCCCTGCAGCTGAAATTGTATCAAAAGCCAATGATAATATTCCCTGCAAGGTAAAGCACCCTATTGAAGATTTCTAGAGCTGTTTATTTATTCATCACAGTTTTCCCCCCTTTTAGGACATATCAGGCATATAGGTAATAATTCACATGAATGATATTAAAATGCAAATAAATAAAAGAATCTCTCATTAATCTTTTGCCTTGTTACATCTCTGTACTGGATGCATGCTTTTAAAAATACTGCCATCCATCCTTCTACCGCTAGTACCTGTATCTTCACTGCAAATGTCTCTTCTTGTAATTTTAATAAAATCATCATTTCTGTCTCCCCTCTACCTTCTGCGATGTGCAAAAAATGTTTATGGTCATTCCTTTACAGAAAGGACATTCAATTTGCAGAGGAGGGGTTTTTTTTAAAAAAAATCTCATTTGTGATGTAACTATTAGATATCAGCCTTTATAGCCTAGGTTAAAGCTTTATTTATACCCCAAAGTTAAAACATTTTAACATATTTCTGGATTAGCACTCGAGGAAAAAAATAACAATAGACATGCTTTTTTGCTTGGTTTTGTTTGGCAGAGCTGGGAATGTGATATTGCGACAACTTTTCCCTGGTGTAATGTCATTGTCGGTTATCACAGTGCAGAATCAGCCAGCTCAGTGAAGACAAAAAGTGTTGCTCTTCCTCTTTCTGTTTCAAGCACCACTGGTATTCAAAGTGACCTTGCTTTGTAAACATTGGTGAATGACCACAAGGGGAAAGACATTCCCTGCTGATAGAGAACTTGTTTAAAAAATGGTAATAGCCTAAGGGTACTGTGTTGCTTGAAACTGCATTAGAGATATGCAACAGAAAATATATACATAGTCTTCTTTCTCTGTTTTTGTAACCATTTCATACATCATCCAACATTTCTATTTTTAACTTAGAAACACATGCTAATGATGTCATTACAGATTAGAATATGTGTATGCATATGTATGTGTATTGATTACATATCTTTAGATTTACAAAAATGTCTCTCAGAAACAACTTACAGGTTTGCCGTAGCCATTTGTTGACCAAAACACAAGGAGATAGTAGCATGGGAAATATAATACTTGGGAATAGAATTGATAATTCTATTCCAAAGTATGGGAATGGTCGCGTAATTGGCAACTCCAAATTTCAACTAACAAATGCTCTGTCCTACACATTGGCAATAAAAATCAGAACACCAAATACAAGTTAGGCGGAAACAATCTCGTAGACGTACCTCACTCTGTCAAGGACGTAGGAGTACTCATCTCAAATGATCTAAGCCCCAGAGCTCACTGTAACAGCATTGCCAAAAAGGCATTAAGAATTGTTAACCTAATCTTGAGAAGCTTCTTCTCCGATAACATTGAATTGTTAACTAGGGCATACAAAACCTTTGTCAGACCAATTCTCGAATACAGCTCGTCCATCTGGAACCCACACTGTATATCGGACATTAACACAATTGAGCGGGTTCAGAGGTATTTCACAAGAAAAGTACTCCACTCCTCTACTCACAATAGAATTCCCTATGCCTTCAGGCTTAAACTTTGGGCTTGGACAACCTGGAACTGCACAGCCTGAGGTCCGATCTAAGCACAGTTCACAGAATTGTCTGCTATAATATCCTGCCTGTCAATGACTTCTTCAGCTTCAACCACAATAATACACAGGCAAACAATCGATACAAACTTAAGGTAAACTGCTCCAAACTCGATTGCAGAAAATACGACTTCAGCAACAGAGTGGTCAACTCCTGGAACGCCCTACCTGACTCCGTTGTTACAGCCTAAAACCCTCACAGCTTCAATCTCAAACTATCTACCGCAGACCTCACCCCATTCCTAAGAGGTCCGTAAAGGGGGCGTGCATAAGCGCACTAGCATGCCTACTGTCCCTGTCTTACTATCCCCATTTACCTGTATTTACTTCCTTTGTTTATGTTCATACTTATACTTGTTACCTTGTACATGTTTGACAAACAAACAAACAAACAAACAAATAAATAATTGGGTATGTGTCATCAACAGTTCTGCAGATGTCTTTGAAAAGAGCAGGAGATTAGAATTTGTGGCTTGTTACACATCTAGTGAATGTAGGAAAAATGGAATCAATCCTCCATGTAGAATCAGAGTTGTGGAGAGATTGAACTCCACCATCTGGTATCCTTGGCAGATAAGACAAAAGATGTTTATTCCAATAATTTCTGCCTCATTCCAAAGCATATTATAATCTGTGATTATTATCATTGTTTCATCAACATTTTAAAGTTAACTGACCTGTGAAATGACAGCCTTGAATTATTTCGTGTGGAACTCTATTAATTTGGAATATGATAAAAATATTGTGGCCACTCCTTTGAGAAAGAGGCAGTCCTAGTAGTGTCTGAATACCCTGTTCTATCATTTTTGAAACCATTTAATAACACATATAGATACAGAATATTTTCTTTTATGTTTATGTTGGTGTAAAATAGATACCTTTAATTCTAGTCAATTCACGTAATTTGGAATTGAATTGAATTGAATACTTTATTTGGCCAAGTCTGATTAGAAATACAAGGAATTTTTCTCCGGTGCAGAAGCTCTCAGTGTACATGCAAAGCAACAGAATATCATCATCATCAACAACAACAACAACAACAACAACAACAACAACAACAACAACAACAACATCAACATCATCCCTATAAGAGAGGACAGTGAGAAGGATAATAAGAAAGATAAATAATAAGGCTACATCCATAAAACTTAGGTAAATACACATAAAGATTAGACAGCACTGTGAGAATTAGGTGTTCAGCAGAGTGATGGCCTGAGGGGGAAAAAACTGTCTCTGTGTCTAGTTGTTTTGGCCTGCAATGCCCTGTAGCGTCATCCCAAGGGGAGAAGTTGAAACACTTTATGTTCAGGATGTGAGAGGTCTGCAGATATCTTCTCAGTCCTCCTTCTACCCATGCAATATACAGGTGTTCTATGGAAGGCAGACTGGTGCAGCTATTCTTTCTGCAGTCTTAACTATCTGTTAGATTCTGTATCTGTCCTAATTGGTTGCTGTTCCAAACTAGACAGTTGTAGAGGTACATATAATTCCTCTGTAAAACTGTACAACCTTGGTCGTCTTCTAGTCCAACCCCCTATCCATTTGAGACAGGTGACTTTTCTTAAAAACCTCCAGTGATGAAGCACCTACAACTCAGGGGTGGGTTCCAAATTTTTTTACTACCACTCTGTGAGCGTGGCTTAATTTTGTGGGAGTGGCTTGACGGCCATGTGACTGGGTGGGAGTGGCTTGATGGCCATGTGACTGGGTGGGAGTGGCTTGGCGGTCGTGTGACTTGGTGGGAGTGGCCAACTTGTAAAATGTGGTGAAAAAGTGACTTATGACCATTTTTCACACTTAACAACCAACGGTCGTTAAGTGTGAAAAATGGTGATATGTCACTTTTTAACCACATTTTACAAGTTGGACACTCCCACCCGGTCACACGACCGCCAAGCCACTCCCACCCAGTCACATGGCCATCAAGCCACTCCCACCCAGTCAC
>QLTV01004297.1:1777671-1789633 GCA_003457575.1 Thermophis baileyi | reverse complement strand
ACAGTCTCTTAGTCTCTCTCTCTCTCTCTCTCTCTCTCTCTCTCTCTCTCTCTCTCTCTCTCTCTCTCTCTCTTGATGTGCAGCTGTGGTAGACTTGAAATTGCCCATAGACAAACTTTTTTATTCAGGCAGAAATTGTAGTATCATCTAAAGCACTATATATAGCTGCCATTTGGTGTTATGTAATGAAGTATATCTTTAGAAAACAAAGCAGATCAATAATTCCATTTTCTATATTAGTCAACTGAAAGAAAAATACTACAAATTCATATTAATTTAATCAGAACCTGCAGCTTTGTTTTAGTTTATCTATGTCCTATGTTCTAAGGGCCATGATTCAGTATGATGCAGAAAATTGCATGATGATCTGTCAGTGTCTTTAGAAGCTTTAGATACAATGAGGAATGTTAGTTTACCATTTACTTGTGTTAATTTTATCTCTACATAATGTTCTAAACTAAATAGCTATGTGTGCTTAATTTCTTAAAACAATTTGAGAATACCAGGGGAAAAAAGTAGAGAGGTTAGTTGAATTAAAGTGGTGGCAGAAGGAAGGGAGAGTTATACCAAGTGGTATACAGAAATTTTGGACTTATTATCATGTTAATGGACCAGCTGAGGTTTATCTGGGTATTAATCTTAATACAGATTCTCATTCTTTAATTGCTCCTTTGGTACTATAATGGCATTAGCTGTGAATCCGCACAATATTAACAGTATAATGCCTTTCTGTAGTATGAATCCATAATACCACATGGGTATTAAAAGTATATAAAAAGTGTCACCATGCTTCTGTTTTCAAACATTTGATATTATTATTATTATTAGATCTAAAATGATCAAGTATTTGCAATTAAGAAATGGGGATTGTCTATACATGCCATTAGGGAAATCAGCGCTCTACCTTCCTTTGCTTGCAGATGGATTGTTGGGAGGAGAAGGGAGAGATAATAAGTCTCTCTAGATTCACAAAGAAACCTGGTAGAAAATGTTCAGCTTAGGAATTTTATTATGTACTTTTCTCTGTTCTTGCTATTCTTGGCTTCTCATTCTTGTCTTTATTGGAATTTAGTTGGCTGAGCTCTAACATCTTCATAGATACTGTTAAGTATTTTCTACATGGGCAAATTCTGGTATTTTTCTATCATAATGTCTAATGACGCCAAGGTTTCGCCAAGTTTTAAATACTGTAAGTCTAAAGCGACTGAAGCATCTGAATATTTCGAATTTTTATGTGAACTTTTAAAATTTTTTATGAAATATCTAACAGTGTAATTCCTACTGGAATCTAATGACAATAGAAGAAAACAATTCCATTTTATCAGTCTCTCAACAAGCTAAAGATAAATTGCTGCATATTTAAACTCCTTAGATATGATAGACGCTGAACAACTAAAAATATGTGTGATAATTGGATATAAAATTTCAAGGAAACTATCCCAAAGTAACAATGGGAAGACCTATGGAACAAATCTATATAATTCACTCTAAGACAAGCAGAACCGGCATAAAATGTTTTACAGAGAGCATACAGCTCTGTCAATAACTGCCAAAACAGACACATCACATAATAATAAACGTTGAAAATGCCACGAAACAGAAAGAACATTCATTCTTATAATTCCAGAATACATTGATAAATCTTTAATTTATTAAGATTCATGCTTAAAATTTTGCATAATACTTGAAAAAAGATAAGAGATCAACAATATCAGATTGAGAACTTAAATTAATTACCTTTAAGCAAGAATTGTTTCCATAAGTTTTTTTTCCCCGTTCAGTGGTTTCTGATTCCAGGACACTGCCTGGATAAGTTCCTGCAGTGTTTTTGGCAAAGTTTTTCAGAAGTGGTTCTGCCATTGTCCTCTTCTTAAGGCCTAAGGCAGGACTAGAACTCCCAGGCTCCTGAATTCTAGCCTGATGCCTTAACCACTACACTAAACTGGATATTGATATATTACATAGCATGGTTTCTAAAGTTTATGCCAACATGTACTGCAAATCAGTTGGAATGCAAAAAAGTCACAAATTAAACATTTATTTATATTATTTATTATTGGTTTCTCTTTTTTTCTTTTTCCTTTTTCCTTTTAAAAAATTATAAACAATAATATGATAGATATTTTGGCCTTATGTTGAAAAAATGGTTATTTTTTTACATCAGAAACAATTTAATACATTTTACTTGGCATCCTTTCCTAATTTAATATTGAGCAATAATTATACAACCTCAGTAATTATCTGTTCATTAATAGATAATATTTTTACAGTACATCTTTGTTTTAAATAAAATAAGAGCATTAAAATAAGACTATGCATATAATAAAACAAGCAGAGTGTTGTTGATCTACTGTTAAAAAGAGGGAAATGAATATATATATTTCTATCTATATTATATTGTATGTATTATATATGCCATATTATTATTAAAGTTTTAACTATTAAAATGAAATATGTGGCAAAGTTCAAAAACTACTGCAAGACAGTATAAAGGAATGATCCCTCTTGTATAATTAAAAGCTGTTCTAAAAATGTTTACAGTGATTATTATTTTATTTATTTGTACAGTCTTTAAAAACAGTTAAAAGGTTTTTTTTTTTTTAAGATTTTAAGTTATCTAGGAATTACAACACCCTGCTGCCTTTGAAAAAGGTGATTAGGGTTAGGGTTAGAAATCCAAGATGACAAACTGCTTCAATATTTGGCTGCCCCAAAAAGATGGTGTGTCCATACAGTTACTGCAGACGAGCTCTGTTGAAAGGATGCTTTATTAGCAGGATGGAGTTCATCATTTTTAACAAAATCATTTTTTTAACTTCACCCCTTCCTGATTCTGATCATTTCAATGATAAAATCTCCTGTTTTTTATTCCATGCCAAACTTAATACTTAATGTTTTCCACTAAAATAGATTTTTATAACAAAAAATATTTTCCAACCTAAGTCCTATAGACTTACATCTCTTTTTACAACATTATAATCCATTGTAAGTTGCAATACATGTACAATATTACTATGTAATGTACCTCATACATTAATACATTATTTCAAGATAGTCACTTAGAAATTCTTTTTAGTCTGAGGTGAAATCAACACATATGGTCCTTTTGAAATGTCCAGAAAAACTACTATGAAAAGGCAGCAGGTGTCCTTGTGTCATTCCAAGCACAAACTCTCAAGAATAGCCATTCCTCAGATGACACTATATCCCCAAAAGCATTTTGCTATCTTAAGATGACTGTCTCTTTTACTTACTGTTTAAAGCAGTACTTCTCAAAGGATAAGCTATACTCTTTGAACACCACCCGTTAAAATTCACAGTGGCATCCCCAAATCTTATGCATATCAGTGATTAGCTTTCCAGTTATTTATTTGACTTTTGAACATTTCAAGCCCATCCCCAGATGTTTGCAGGTTAATGTGGTGTATTGAAGTTCTTTTGGTGAGCACAAATAACTCTTGCCATATGTGGGCCCAGGACTGCTTGATAATTATTTTTTTCAGTCCTAAGAAAGGCATTTTGATTTCCTGATATGGGTGGTGTAGAATTTTGTTGTTGTTTTATTTGTTTTTATATTAGTAGATTGAATATATATATATATATAATTTAGTCTAAATGAACTGTGTGTGGATTCTTTTTTATTACCATTATTGTGGCTAATTATATCTTTGGGCTGAAGTATTTATGCTTGTAGAAGATGGAAAACCCAATTTTTGATAATGCCTCTTATCCATTACAATTGGAATGCACTCCAAAAGATTGTTGTCTATGCTAGTGTTTTTATTAGTTATAAATTGTCATTGAGTACAAGTCTTTATTTTGCGCTTTTTTTCCTATTTTCAGAAGTTATGCTGTTTTCCTCAGAGATTTGTAGGCATCTGAAGCCTTTTTCAAGTGCTCTCTGAAGGGCCTAATGTTCACCCTTTATTGACAATAACATCATGGAATTCTTATAATCTTCTATTATCTCATTCTGTATTTACACAAATGGTAGAGGTCACTAGTAAATATCAAAACAAATTTTAATTTGTCCAGGACCATTAATCTAAAATTTGTCACAGCAGTTGTGGCTGCATAGTGCAGGTAAATAATACTATAGCAGCTTTGGCAGAGAAGCTAAGCCTTTAGCAGCTTAGCTAAGGATGGGGCGAAATAGAATCAAAATTATAAATGTCCGACAGAGAAGATTTTAAGATAGCAATCACACTGTGGAACAGTTCATGTCTAAGGCAGGTTACTGTCACCTTCTTTGAATAATTAGATTTTTATTACTTGTTTAATTTAGTCTTTTTTTTGGCCGAAAAAACTATCCTTTTCATTTGTAGTATCTTTTCCTCTTAAAAATAAGGGTCTATAAATTATTTTACTTTTTATAGCAGTATTGGAAAGTAATTTCTAATCGGCCAAATTTTTAAAAGAATAATCTACCATTCTCAGATAGAATTTAAAGGGATGTTTGAATTCATGCAGGGAATTGTGATGCTTGATCCTGTGAATATAAGTTCTAGTCGTGGAAGAAGATTTAGGACTAGGCCATACATATTTCAGTGTATTGAATCAGATACATATGAATAGCAGAATAACAAGAGTTGGAAGGGAACTTGGAGATCTTCTAGTCCAACCCCCTGTACAAGCAGGAGACCCTATACCATTCTGGACAAATAGCTGTCCAATCTCTTCTTAAAAACGGTGCAGCACCCAGAACTTCTAAAAGCAATCCATTCCAATGGTTAATTATTAATTATTCTCACTATATTTCTCCTTAGTTCTAGGTTGGTTCTCTCCTTGATTACTTTCCATCCATTGTTTCTTCTTCTTGTGCTTTGGAAAATAGGTTGACGCCCTCTTCTTTGTGGCAACCCCTGAAATATTGGAACACTGCTATTATGTCACCCCTAGTTCTTCTTTCACTAGACTAGCCATACTCAATCCTGCAACCGTTCTTCATATCTTTTAGCCTCCAAACCCCTAATAATCTTTGTTGCTCTTCTATGCACTCTTTCCAGAGTCTCAACATAATTTTTACATTGTGGCAACCAAAACTGGATGCTATATTCCAAGTGTGCTCTTACCAAGGCATTATAAAGAGATATTAACACTTCACACAATCTTTAGAATCAGACTTGTGAGCTGGCTTCCATGCCAATGTAAACGTGAGTGAGAGTCTCTTTTTGTTGGATAGTGGATTCTATTTAACAGTTCTTGACATTTATTTTTACATGAGCCAATTTTTATTAATACATCGTTTATTTAATTTCCTGTTCAAATTGTTAGCTCAAAAATTCCCACATTGCCACCAGTCTGTGAAATGTAAAAACAGCTATAAGTCGGATCCTTTGGAAAGGCCTTAAGGAATGTTCTTTTCCAGTTGACTAGAGATGTTATTTTTAGGAAGTAACAATTTTAATATGAGTCATTATAATATATGTGTGGATGATAATATGTATTTATACAGTTTATAAAGATTTCAGTAACACTATTTTGAGATGTTTTACTGGTAATTTATTTTACTTAAAATGAACAAACAAAAATAACATGTATAAAATAGGCAATAAAAAGAAACAATATCAGACACTGCACATTTTTTTAGTTTGAATATCATAGTGCATAAAAAATGTCATCATTCTTTTTGGTAGGTCCTAGATTTCCCAGGAAAGTGGCATTTCTAAATGGGAGCAGTAATGTCTTTTTAAATAGAAATGGACAAAGATTTCTGATCCCTAAAAGCAGCACTATTTTGATAATAGAACATTGTGTTTAGGAATTCAATTTTTTAAATACCTTTTATAATTTTGTTTGTTTTGCAATGAGAAACTACATACAAAATTACAAGCTTATGAATCATATTGCAGGTAGTATTGTAAAAACCCAGTGAATAAATATATCTGTATTATTTTCACTAAAATAAAGTATACAGCTGTACTTTCACTTCTGTAATTCTCCATATTATTATAATTTTGTGTCTTCTAGTCCAGGGGTCTCCAACCTTGGCAACTGTAAGACTCGTGGACTGCAACTCCCAGAATTCCTCAGCCAGCTGGCTGAGGAATTCTGGGAGTTGAAGTCCACGAGTCTTACAGTTGCCAAGGTTGGAGACCCCTGTTCTATTCAATGTTGTAAGTTGCCTGGATTAATTGCTAAAGTTTTCTTGGCAACATTTTTCAGAAGTGATTTGCCATTGCCTTCTTGCTAGGGTTGAGAGAGGGGGAGAAGTCCAAAGTCACACAGCTGCCTTTGTGTCTAAAGGCAGGACTAGAAATCATAATCTCTCGGTTTCTATCCTGTTGCACTTAACTACTACCTGAAACTGGCTCCATATTGGTTTACATTGAAATCATATAAAATTGCTATTTTATGTGATAAAACATTATTTTTAAATAGAATATTTATACTGATATACAAAAGAAATGGCTTTAGTGGTAAATATAATGGACATATGACTAACTTTGATGATGGAGTGGGCCAAAAATGTCTAGGCAGAATCAAACTAGATAGCACTTTCAATAAGATTAGGAAATTAGAGTAAGCATTTATTGTAGAATACTTATTATTGAGTTTCTGTTCTAATTAATGTGTGTATGAAGAGCAGAGCCTCATTTAATATTCTCAATTTTGGAAAAAAAATTGCATTTCAAAAAAATTGCATGCTCTTATGATTAGTATGGATTGGAATAGTTATACACTGCAGAGGACAATTCATTTCTTTTAATAAGCTTGTGTACTTATTTGTACACAAACTGCTTTATTTGCTTGTCCCATATATACCCTGTTAATATTTACTTCAACTGTCATTCAGTTAAAATACGCTGTTGAATTGTATTTCCTTTCTCCAGCTAAATGTAAAAGCACATTTTACCTGAAGTAATTTGCACTGAGTTGCAGTTTTTTAAAAAGTTAAGTGATATTTCCAATGATCTCCAAGCACACACATTACTGTTCAAGATCCATGCTCTTTTCAGAAGGCAACCCATAATCGTAGGTTGGAAAATTGCTATTATGGTAAGGTGCTGACATTATACACTGCATGTGGGATGCCAGGGAGAGCCACAAACAAAACCAGACAGCTGGAAGGCTATTTTAAAATGTAATTAAATAGAACACTGAACAAGTGGATAGCTCTGCTTAAGACAACAATACTGATGACAAATTATCTAAAATATCACTGTACATTTTCCTAGTTGTTTCTACAAGGCATACTATCCAGCTTGAGTCAAAAAGGCATAGTTAATAGTTTATCTGATATTAATGAAAGAAACCATATTGACTACATGAGAAATTAATCTGTTTATTTTGGGAACAAATACAACAATATTAAATTATTTGTAGGTTTTCCCACTGTTTGATGTCAGACTATAAGGTTCTGAAAAAATCTGAAAAATATTTCATGCACTTTATCAGGAAAATAATATTCCAATGAGATAAAGTACTTTGTATCCTTCTATTACTAAAATCTCAAAAATCGATATGACTGGTCAATATAATATATTCCAATTCATGATTCCAAATGTCTTATATATTGTCAAAATATTTTTGAATTTAAAAAAAACCATAATGATAAATTGTCAATTTAGAAGTACACTTTTCCAGCATACTCAGTGCCACCATAGTAGGAGAACTAATTAATGTAAATAATATAAAGTTAAGAATGTTGCAAGAAGGTCATGTGGCTTAGTATTTTACACATCAACAAAACACAGGCAAAAATTTCCAAAAATTTATTAAAAATACTGAAAAATCATCACCATAAATACTAGAGTTTAAACATTCTAAAAGTCTGTTTATTAAAATAAATTTTAAACATCCTCCTAAAGGAGGGATTCATATTGTTATATATATAGTAGAACAAGGCAACATCTAGTTTACTTTAAAAACTTTTGAGATTGTTATGCATCTTACTTTTTTTTTAGTGATCAGGAATTACTACTGAATGTCTTGACAGCTAGGGTGTTCCCTCCAGAATAAAGTTCAGGACTTTTGCTGGGGAGCAAAGGGAAGCCTTGTTGACATGTCGGTGGCTGCAAATTCAGAAAAGTTTGAAAATCAAGTTTTCAGTTATTGTTTTCCTGAGCATATATTTATTTTATGTATTCAAATAAATCTTCCAGTTTGGGTGCTTATTAAAATGCATCTATGGAAAAAATGTTTATGTCCAAAAGCTACTAAAAGAAACAAACCTTCCACTATGCTCTTAGTCAGAAATTAAATTTTCAATTATTTAGAGTTGTGGTAAACAAAGGATACTGAATCTGGCTTCCATTTCAGCTTAAAATGGGATCTGATACTTAACCCTATCTTAAGGTGCAGGTGATTGGAAAGAGTATTCAGATCATATCAGGCATTCACTTTCTCAATGTCTGACCACATTCTGTTTTTCTTCTACTCAAGATCATAATGAGGCAAAAGAGTGAAAGAAACTTCAGAAGAGCCATCACAGAACAGAAGAAAGCAGACAGACATTCCTGTTTTATTACTGTGGGCTCTCCTGACCTTCAAAAATCTAGGCAAAAAGTACTGACATATTAAGATTTTCAGTTCAATGTATAAATTGAGGTCGTTGAAAGATTATTTTCCTTTCTCCCTTCCCTCCCTCCCTCCCTTTCTCCCCTCCCCTATCCTTCTCTGTGGGATAAAAGTTTTAGTAAAATTAGTATAACCATGAGAAATTATTCTGCTTTTGGTATACTCAAAGTTTTTTTTAAAAAAATCCTTTAATATTTTAGCTAAATATTTAATCTAAATTTCTCTCAAACACCATTTTATTTATTATTTATAGGTTAGGCTTGTTGACTGCTTAAGTTGTAGATGACTTACAGAAGAAAACATTCCATTTTGTAACAATGGTAAGAATAATGCAAAAAAAATAACATTAACAATTAACATTTTCATGTGACACAAAATCATTTTCCCAAGCAAAACAGATACCATCTCTGGTGACCAACTATGTTTCACTTCCCAAAAAGCTTTCTGATGTTGAAAAAATATAAAAACAAAATGTTGACTTTCTCAATGTAATATATTTAGTATAAGACAGCATATTTTCTTGTACATCTAGCTTGGGAGACACAAAATTGTCTCTCACAGGGACAAAACTAGTATATGGAACAATTGTTAATATGAAATTATATTTGCAAAAAGTTAACATTAACTGATTAATCTAATTAATCATATTAGATTATATGTGCAAATGTACATAAAAAGCCCATTTTTATTTTTTGCTATTACAGTCCCATTAATACTAGGTTCCTGGCATAGGTACCTTGTCTTTGAACTCATAAGATTACTATGTGTATCATGTTTTCACATGTAATTAGTTTGGTCACCATAGTAGGTTTTTTTAAAAGAAAACAATGATATTTTTATTTTCTATTATTTGCTGAACATGATCTAAGGAAAAATCTATGCATTTTCCATTTCAATTTCATGTATGAATGAACAAATGCTATAAATTCAGCCAAAAGCATGTGATATATATATTTTTTGTATCAGCATAGCCTGTTCAACTTTTCTTCACATATATAAGACTAGTTTTTCCCCCCAACTTTCGTAATTCAATTTCAAACATTTTGGAAGGAAACATAAATGATATTTTATCTTATTATGCCTGTCATTCTCCTTTGGAAAGTAAGGCAATATACTACAGAACAGAACAGAATAAAAACTTTATTGTCACTTTAAATGTGCATTAATCAGCATACATGAAAATTAAATTTCATTGCATTCAGCTCTGAAAAGATAACCATATACCAACACACACACACAAATATGACACAGTCTAGTTTGAATGTATACATATACATGGTGAAAAAAAGGAATCCTGTGAGTTTACAAGACGGATGGCATAGGGAACAAAGCTGTTAAAGAATTTAGTAATCCTGCTATATATACTTCGAAACCTCTTCTTAGAGGGGAACAACAGAAACAGACCATGGTGTGTAGGGTCTCTAACAATACTTATAAGTGCACATAGCACTTATAAGCAGTATCCTGAATAATGGGAAGCAAGCTTCCTATAATCTTCTCAGCTGTTCTTACCTCTCTCTGTATTGACCTTCTATCTGAGGCACTGCTACACCAAACCAAACAATGATGCAGTTTATTAAAATGCTCTCAATAGTGCCTCTGTAAAAAGTGGCCAGGACAGAAGGAGAAATATGTGCTCTCCTCATCCAACACAAGAAATTGAAATGCTGGTTTGCACGCTTCACTAAAGATAATGTATGAAGAGACCAAGTCAGCTAGTATAAACATTAAAGATGCCAATACTACAATATCAAATATAAGCACCAGCTTACAGCAAGAAACAAACCAACTGATGTATAGTACAGCTGCAGTTATAACTAAATACCTGGGATGCAAAACCAACAAAAAAGAAAAAAAAATCCAAAAAGCACACCAGCAAAATGGAAGATCAGGCTGGAAATAAGATTAGCAAAATAAAATCAGATGCAAGTAGGCTACAATCGATGAAAGAAAAGAAGCTTAAGAACAAGAAAACTAAAGAAAACCTAATTTAAAAAAATGCTACCTATAAACAAGATCAAGGAAACACTGGAAATAATAAAAGCAGCAAATAACAGCTATAGCCAAGAAGCTCAAATTGCAAATTATAGACAGAATCTTCAATTTCAATCCAATCAGAAGTGTTTCTACCAGTCCATCAATGAAGAGACTACAGTGAATCAGTCAGCACCTGAACGGGGGGGGGGGGGGGAGGGCAATTTTGGGTGAAGATATGGAATAACCCAAAGAAATATAAGAAGAATGGTTAAAGGAGTTGAATAAGAATAAAAATGAAGATAATATGAAAGAACTTGTAATAATAGTAGAAATGGGGTAGAAAAGGACAAGGAAGATCAAGAATTGGTCAGCATCAGGTGAAGATAAATTGCATGAATTTTGGTTGAAGCATCTGACTAGTCTACACCCACTTGTGCCAAGCAGTGGTATCTTTCAATGAGGCTACCTTTCACTACTACTGTTTTTCATTCCACTGATTCCTCTGTCAACAATATTGAATAACTCAAGCCATGGCTATCAAACTTCAAAAACATCTTGCAAACTGTCCCACCTCCTTTACATGAATGATCTGAAGCTATATGGAAAAACTCCATCTGAAATAAAATTGCTGCTAAACAGCCAAGATATTGCATTGAAGTTTGGACTGGACAAATGTGCCGTGCTTTACATGAAATGGGGAAAAAAAGTGAAAACTGATGGAATCTCAAGATGCCCTATGGAAATAATATCAATAGTCTGGATGAAGATGATCACTAAAAATACTTGGATATCCTTCAAGCTGACAGCTTCAAGCGCACTGAAGTCAAGAAAAGGGTTAGAAGCAAATAGCAATAGCACTTAGAATTATATACCACTTTACAGTGCTTTACAGCCTCTCTAAGCAGTTTACAGAGTCAGCATATTGCCCCCAACAATCTGGGTACTCATTTTACCAACCTTGGAAGAATGGAAGGCTGAGTCAACCTTGAACCAGTGACAATCGAACTGCCAAACTGCTGGCAGCTGGCAGTCAGCAGAAGTAGTTTGCAGTACTGAATTCTAACCATTGCGCCATAATTGTCACAAATACATCATGAGAGTGAAGATCTTAAAGTCCAAACTCAGTGGAGGAAATATCATTAATGCAATTAACACCCGACCAATTCCAGCATTAGATACACATCTGAAACAGTGGACTGGACTCAAGCAGAACTAAAGATCCCTACATGATTGGATAACTGCGTTCCTGTCAAACAGACAACAAGTGGTTAAAATAGAGAGTTCTCTATCAAATCCTGCACCTGTCAATAGTGGTGTCCCTCAAGGCAGCGTTCTAGGACCAACACTCTTCATACTTTACATAAATGACCTTTGTGATCACATTATAAGCAACTGCGTTCTCTTCGCCGATGATGTCAAACTATTTAACACAACAGACAACGCTACTACCATTCAGAAAGACAAT
>QLTV01004297.1:1736232-1770593 GCA_003457575.1 Thermophis baileyi | reverse complement strand
GGCGGCGCAGTGGTTCGCGTGCAGTACTGCAGGCTGCTTCTGCTGACTGCCGGCTGTCTGCAATTTGGCGGTTCGAGTCTCACCAGGTTCAGGTTGACTCAGCCTTCCAGCCTGCCGAGGTGGGTAAAATTGAGGACCCAGATTGTTTGGGGGCAATATGCTGACTCTGTAAACTGTTTAGAGAGGGCTGTAAAGCAGCGGTGGGTTGCTCCCGGTTCGGCCCGGTTGTTAGAACTTGCAGCGGGAGGCTCCGCCCACCCACCTGGGACGCTTCTACACATGCGCAGAAGCGTTGCGCGCATGTGCGAGCATGCTTGCGAACCGGTAGTAAAGGGTTTTAGCACCCACTACTGCTATAAAGCACTGTAAAGCGGTATATAAGTCTAAGTGCTATTGTTATTCCTTTTTTCCCACCATGTTTTAAGAAAGTTCAACTCCATGGCTACATGACATCTCTTTGGAGAAAAACAGTCCAGATGACTGGATTGGGAAAAACAGGGCAGCTGTTCCATCTCCTAATTAACCTCTTATAATAAAGTAGAAGACTCATTCCAGGTTATTGTCAGTGAGGATTCTGTGGGAACATGAGTTCTTCTGCATACAGATAATCCTCAACTTACAACAGTTCATTTAGGTGACTATTCAAAGTTACAATTGCACTGAAAAAAGTGAGTTATGACCGTTTTTCACACTTACGACCGTTGCAGCATCCCCATGGTCACGAGAGGCCAGGCAAGGAGAAGCGCCCCTCGATGTGAGTGACATCGAGTTGGCCACGCCCACCCAGTCACATGACCACCTGGCCACGCCGGGTGCACATAGGGACTACTCAGAGGACAGAAAAAATGATTTTTGACTGGTCCTCGCACTTACGAATGTCCTCACATTTTACATTTTGTGCCCTATCTTGTCACCGTGGTGAAAAGAAGCACCACAGTTGTGAAATGTGTGACACGGTTGTTAAGAATGCTGCAACGGGCATAAATGTGAGGACAGTCATAAGTGCGAGGACCGGTCATAATTCACTTTTTTTCAGCCCTCTGAGTAGTCCCTATGCACATAGCCACGCCCACCTGGTCACATGACCAGCTAGCCATGCCCACCCGGTCACATGACCAGCTAGCCATGCCCACCCAGACACATGACCACCAAGCCATGCCCCCAAATAAGCCACGCCCACAGAACCAGTTGTTAAAAAATTTGAATCCCACCACTGAGTTGGTCATAATAATAAAAAAAAATCATTCATGTTTTGCATAGCTTCAGGATGCTGAATGCTGCCTTTATTATCACCTCCACTAGTTCTTTATCTTTTGGCTCAGGATTTATTTGTAGAAAATCACTTCTAGCCAAGTATAGATGCAGTTATTAGATCTTGTAGAAAGTCTTTGAAAAAAAATCTACTTAATGACAGTTTTGACTCTGACTACAGAATGACATCTTACTATCATTCTCCCAAACTAATCTGATCAGAATATTCTTATAGTTTACAAATAATTCATATAGGTATGTAAACAATTTTTAAAGAACTGTATTTATGTAAGCATATAAATGATTCATATAATTATATAATAGTATAATAATAACAGCACTCTGTGACGTTATGCTGGCCACATGACCGTGGAAATGTCTCAGCTATCACTGGCTCAATGGCCTTGAAACAGAGATGAGCACACCCCCCCTATAGTTGGTAACAACTAGCGGAGTAAATCCACAGGGACTATTATATAATAATAGTTTGAGCATGCATTAAAACAAAGAAAGAACTTGGTTAGAAGGTTATGTAAAGTAAACAGAAGAAAAAATATTATAAATATCTTAGCATACCAAAGAAGAGAAGACTATTAAAAGATTTATGGCATCAATTAATGTCAGCAATGTAGAGGGCACATTTTCATAAATAAAATAAAGCTTAGGAAAATTGTTTCCTCTTGGTAGAAGAATAATTATTACTATATTTCCCAATCATTCTTTCAGGAGTATCTAAATATATCAGCCAGCTGAAAACTAGTAATGCATTCAGAATAAATTCCATCCATCTTAAATCTATTAAAAAGATTCCTGACAAATACATATGTGATAGACACCAATACAGATGGCTTTAAGAAAGTATTTAGATGTCAATAGCTATCATTTAAAATCATTATGTATTTATTGTATGGGGCTTTCTATCAGCACTTGTAGGTGTATAATACTTGATTATGTATGCCTTTCATCTTCACAGAGTAGCATGCCTCAGTGGCCATAAAATATTTGGGGATAACAAATGTTTAAAGTTCAATATGTGTTGCTACAGATACTACATTCCACTAACAGTGGGCTTCCAAAAATAATAGTGGATCAATAAGGATTTCCGAATACAATGCTTTAAGGGAAGATGATTGATCAGAATTAATGTTCAGAATTAATCTATGACTTGTATTCAGTTTGCAGGTCTGTCAGTAATTTTAATCATATTACTTTCATATATTTCATGCATATGAAGAAAAGTTCTTACATAGTGCTCAAAACCCTTTTTGGGATGAGCAATGAACGGGAAATTGATATCTGAAGACATATGAAAATTATCCTATAAAAATATCTTATTTTCACAATCTGTGCACATGTGGTAGATTATGATAAAGTACTATTGAGCTTCTGAATTAAATTCCATCCAGAATATATAGAACTAAGCTTTGTTATCAGTTTATGGATTTAATAATGATATGAATGTTGTAGAAACTATATACTGTACAATTAAGTGAAAAAATACAATTAATATGACTCCAAGAGGATATTTTACCTTTAGTCATTTTAATCAGGAATACATTTCCATAAACACATTTTTCTGTAAACAATTTGCAAGAGAATGCATTTCATGCTGTTTTAACATGCTGAGACCAACTTTATTCTGATTCATTCTGGTCTTTTTAAAAGCACCAAAAGAGGAACCATTCTGTGCTTGCTGGAGGGCATCGTGTCACAAAGATTAGAAAACTATAAAAGATTGTATACTGTCTGATACTGGCCTTAAGACATTTAAAAATTACTTATTTTCAAGTAACCCTTTAGATCTTAGAAAAACCTCATAGATAAAAAAAATCTTAATACACATATAGATTTATATGGTCATAGTTTTTTATATAAGCTGCACTTTTCCCCCAATGATATGGATTCAGCAATTATTTTGAAAGATTTGCAAATTATTTTGTCCGAATTGCTCTGGTTTTGACCCAGATTTAAACCTGAGATGCAGTGAACTCTTCTCCCCGACACAGTGGTAATTTCCTTTTCTCTCTAATTAGTACAACTCCCAGGAGGAGAAAAGTAAGGATTAATTCAAATACTTGCCTAAACTACAGTGGCTCCTACTCTGTATACTGCAGGATATACTTGGAATACTTTTTAGCTATTTGAGCAAGACAGTTTAACTTTCTCAAGCTATCTTGAAATAGTTTCCTATCCCATTATTTGAGAATAAATCTTTAGGTCCCAGAGAGCCTTGTAGTTAATTCCAGGAAGAGTCAAACATATTAGTGAATGTTCTTGTTAAAAACAATTAAAAGTCTATGAATAATATCCATTGGTGAAAAGCAGTTGAAGAATATTATTTTATGTATTTTAAGCCTATATTTGATTAAACTGCTTTATATTATTGATCAATTTTCCCACTGTAGCCTATTTGTTCTTCAACTGAAAAACAACAGCAGCTAGAATCTTCTTCATTAAAGTATGTTTCCTACCTCTGAGCAAAAGCTCCACTTCACTAACATTGATAGTGATGGAACTGAGTTTTTGTTTTTCCCTTAAGGGTTCCTACTTAACAGACAACCATTCTAATAATGTCTCTACTGATGACACCTATTAGAATTTGTTATTAATGTATTTTGTTTCCCTGAGAAATATTTATTATAAAATGTTCTGATTCGGTATTTATTTTTGTATTGGGGAAATAATATAAGCATGTATATTATGAAACTTCTCTTTTTTAATAGAGATATATATATTAATTAAGCAAAAATAACGTTTGGTGGAGGAAGACTAGGGTCTGGACACTATTTATGCCTGCTGTTTTTCTATCCAGTTATGCAGCTACTAAACCAGATCTCTACTTCTGTGGAAAGAAAGTACTGTCAAAGATTGAATAACACTTTGTTTTTAAAGCCTTTTTTCTTACATATTCTTTTTTTTTTTTTTGTAATAATTTTTTTATTTTTTAAAAACAAAACAAAAATACATCTTTTATGGACAGAGTGTTGTCCAGATCCCTTCTCATACATCATTATTTATACATAATGAGTAATACATCTTATTTCCAATTTCAGCCATATTATTCTTTTTCCATAATTCTTTATCCATATTCATTCTTTTTTTTCTTATACATGCTTATTATCACATATCACTATACGCCCTTAATTTCAGATCTAGTATAATAACCTCAATTATTTACCATAGTTTTCATTTCTCAAAACACATTTTAGATTCCCCCTCTAATTTTTAGCCATCTAAGTTTACATCTTAATTTAATTTATAATCAGGACCAATCCAAATTTCGATTCAAGTTTCATCTACTGAAGTATTTTACTCTCTATAACATAATTTATCTTATTTCAATTTACATACATGAAGAACCATTTTTCTCATCAAAAATTTATCATACTAGTACAATTCTATCAAATAATATTATATCTACTAATATATAAAAAACCTTTTGTTTGATTAACAATTAAGAATTTATAGTACTAGTACAATTCCATTAAGTCATATTATATTTACTAATACATAACCTACTTTTCTTCCTCCCTTCTTAATCTTCCCTGTTTTTAACCATTACCTCTTGGTCTCTCTAACATTCCATTTTGCCTTAATTTTCTGGTTATCCTTTTATCCCATTCTCTTAGCTTCTTTTTTCCCTTTTTTATTTTTATATGTATTGTATCTTTTCTTCTGAATCTTTTCTATCACACTTCGATAGATTGTTTGTATAACCCTCACCAAAATTTTGCTTTTTCGCTTCTTGTTGTTTCCCTCTTTACCTTTTAGCTGTTTCTTTTTTGGGAAGCATTTCCCCTTTTTCCTCTCAACTCTTTCTATACCACTGTAAATCTCAGTGAAATTGTCTAACTGATTTTCCTTTCTGTCTTCTTTTTCCTCATTATTAGTTTCTTGTTTCTCATTTATATTCTCTTTTACCAATTCCTCTCCTATTTCCTGTTCTATATGTTTCAGTGGTTTTTCTGGCTCAGTAATACCTTTTAATGTTACATGCACATTTTTTAACATCCCAAGCAATTCTTCATACTCCCAAAACTTCATTTTCAATTTACCAAAAAAAAATTTCCGACTTTTATATTATACCACAATTAATTAACTCCCTCTTCTCGTTTTCCAATTTTAATTTCCAGTCCCAATTTTAGTCCAAACTACTTCAAAAGTCTTATATCTTTCACAGCTGCAGAAAAACTAAATCAAACAATGAAAAGGAACCAGCCACTCCTTAAAAATTCTCACAACAGTCAACTTATCTTTCTTTTAGTCAAGGTCAGCCTTTGACTGTGCTTTGTTTCTTGTATCTTCCACTGAGTGTTGTTATACTTGCTTTCCTCCAGTAGATGGCTCTCTCAACTCCCCGTACTGTCTATTCATTTACTTGTCAAAGATACCAAAAAGCTTTAAATCCATTCAAGAAAAAAAAAGCTTCTTTTTCTTCTCCAAATCTTCTCTTTTTATTCTTTTAAAACTTCTCTAATTCCATTTCTAATAACCAAAATTTTTTCTTGGGCTTTCACAGTTTCAATCCCACTTTTCTTTTCTTTTCCTGTATTCTGAATCTCAAATTACCACTACTTTAATCTTTAAAAATTGTTTAGAATCCACATTTTAAATTTCTTTTATCTGTAAGTTGGCCAATCTCTCTCCGGATTCCAGCGCTCCGTCCAAACACCGCTTCTGCTCAAAATCTTAGTCCGGTTGCCCCAGCTCCAGAGCGGTCATTGAAAGATGGCCGCCATCCCCACTGTCGGTTTGAAAGAGCTTGTTTCTGACCTGCCAAGGAGCTTGCCTTGCTCCCCTGCAGTCTTCCGAAATGCCTCTTCTTATTCGCCATCCCTTCAGGACGGTTCTGGTCCGAAGACCCCCCAATGGCAGTTTGTCCGGCTGGGTTTTCGTGAGGCTTGTCGGAGCTCACTATTTTCCCAGCCAGTCTCTCCGCGACGCTTCCGGTTTCTCCACACTCTTACATATTCTATGTACAACTTCCTGTAAGGGTACATCATCTGATTTATCCAAACTGAGGGCTTGATCTTGTCTCCTTTCTCACCTTCTGTTGATCAAGGCTTCTATTGTAAGGATCTTAAATGAAAGCAACTACGCGAATGATTTTGTGAAGTGTTGTCTCCTTCTTTATGGTAATTTACTTTTGTATACAGAGAACTGTTTAAGAAGCCATAAGAAGGGACTCATGAATATCAAAAAATGTTTGAGGAGTTTGTAAGCTTTAAAGATTGTTGGTTCTACTATAATGCAAAATACAATTTTATCATTAAGCTTTATCTCCTATGGTTTAATCTGATGTTAATATAAAAATCTGTTAATTTTAATGAGATCTCAAACCTATAAATGTTTGATAAATTTACTTATAAATCATTTTCACCTGAGTTCTAAGTAGTCAGCTTCCTGTACTCCATGTGATAAATTATAAGGATTGGGAGGGGATATTGTTTTGAGCTCCTATTGATGAAAAATGTATGGGGTACAGTGATCCAGTACCACTTGAAAGCACTGTTGGAGGTTAACTGTCACAGCTGTTAGTTAGAAGCCCTTTCCAAAACAATTCCATTGTGCTTTTTGGTGTCCAGATGTGTAAATATAGAAGTTGGAATGAGGGAGTATTTTATTTTTAGAAAAACAACTTTAGAATTTTGATAGCCAACCTTCCCATCTGCTCTTCTTTCATTAGTGCATTGACTTTGGTGTGAAATAACTTAGCTGGCAGTTGTTGGGGGGGGTGGAATTGTGTTCATATTAATGATAGACATTTTTATCTTTATTATATCACTGTTGTATATTCCTACTATAAAAGTATATGATAAAAAGCTTCCCAAGAAAATGGTAGATTTTTGTTTCAAGAAATTTGGGAAATCCCATGTACTATATCAATTAACAGTTTGATAGATTCAGTATTCCCTCATTTCCTTGATTATCTCTATATGTACCCTGGTGGAATTGGTTAGCTATCAAGCTAATAGATAAATCTGTCCAAAAGATTAGTTAACCTAACTAACCTATGCAATTATTAGTCCTTCACTGAATCTCATAGGAATGGAATGGAATGGAATGGAATGGAATGGAATGGAATGGAATGGAATGGAATGGAATAGAATAGAATAGAATAGAATAGAATAGAATAGAATAGAATAGAATAGAATAGAATAGAATAGAATAGAATAGAATAGAATAGAATAGAATAGAGCTAGAAGGGACCTTGGCGGTCTTCTTGTCCAGCCCCCTGCTCAAGCAGGAGAACCTATACTATTTCAGATAAGTGGCTGTCTAGTTTCTTCTTAAAAACCTCCAGTGATAGAGCGCCCACGATTTCTGAAGGCAAGCTATTCCACTGGTTAATTGTCCTCACTGTTGGGAAGTTTCTCCTTAATTCCAGGTTGCTTCTTTCTTTAGTTAGTTTCCAACCATTATTTCTTGTCCTGCCCTCTGGTGCTTTGTAGAAAAATTTGACCCCCTCTTCTTTGTGGCATACACTAGAATACTGGAATACTGCTATCATGTCACTCCTAAATCTTCCTTATTTTTCTTCCCATCTGATGTGGGTGAGAAAAGAGATAGGATGATCTGTTTCCATTTTAAATTAACTACAGTGTGGTATTTTGATTGAATCCTAAACTGCTTTGAAATTTTAATTGTGGATTGTTGAAACAGTTTCTTAAATTATTATTCAATATTATCCCAATTGAATAAACTCTAGATGCAAAACCCATTATACAAGATTTGTGTAAAGCAGGATGCAAAACTTGACTCAGTTTAATAGAGAATCAAGTGAGATAATTCAATTTATTATCAATTGACATGACTTTCAGGTGGCTGGCCTATAATTTTAAGACAACCATGAACTTGTACCTCATAACATAATCCATAAACAGACAGTGATCTGAGATATATAATATGATAACAAATCATAACTGTCTTCAGGAAAATGTAGATGCTAGGAGGTTAATATCTTAAGAATTTTTCTTGCACAGATGCAAGAGACAATGAAGTAAAAAATAAGGCAGATCTTCAGTATGGTAAACCAATTTATATGCCTCTATATTAACCAAGTAACTTATTTTCAACCTACCCTACCGTTAATCAAATTGAGAGAATCTATCTATCTATCTATCTATCTATCTATCTATCTATCTATCTATCTATCTATCTATCTATCTATCTATCTATCTATCTATCTATCTATCTATCTATCTATCTATCTATCATCTATCATGTCCAGCCTTTCAACTCCCCTAGATAATGTCTTTGGAGATTCTCAGCCATCCAGGTCATGGTTGTCCGAAGGGTGCTTTTTCAAGAGGCAACTGGACTTTCTGGTTTTTCTTTGAAGACGTTTTGCTTCTCATCCAAGAAGCTTCTTCTGCTCTGACTGGATGGTGGGGCATGGAAGGCTTTATATTCCTTGCAGACAGCTGATCATCTAGCAAGTTGTTGAGGCCACCTGGAGGTTTATCTGTGTTGTCAGGGTCACCTGAGTAATGCAAATGGGTGTGGAGCCTTCTTGGGACTGCTGAAAGGACTGTGTTATAGACTGGAGATAGATGATGTCATATCTCACCCTTCTGTTGAGAGAGGACTGTTCAATTTTGACATAGATGGCCTCGTTGCAGGAATATCGGAAAAGCTCAGGAGGATCTTCAGCCAACACAACATATGTGCACACTTCAAACCCAAGAATGCACTAAGGCAGAAGCTTGTCCACCCCAAGGATAAAGCACCCAGACACAAACTGAGCAAACATGGTATAGGCAGTACAATGCAGTGAGCCATGTTCAGATCTGTACATTGGGGAAACAAAACAACCATTTCATAAAATAGAACAAACCCATCAGGATTCAGCAGTCCATCTGCACTTAAAAGACAAACTCCACATTTTGGACAGAGAGCACCACTGGTTTGAAAGAGGGATTAAAGAGGCCATCTATGTCAAAATTGAACAGCCCTCTCTCAACAGAAGGGGGAGATATGACATCATCTATCTCTAGTCTACAACACAGTCCTTTCAGCAGTTCCAAGAAGGTTCTGGTGACCCTGATGACACAGCTAAACCTCCAGGTGGCCTTAACGACTTACCAAACGAATGCAAATGACAGCTGTCTGCAAGGAGTATACATCCTTCCATTCCCCACCATCCAGTCAGAGCTGAAGAAGCTTTTTGGATGAGAAGTGAAACGTCTTCAAAGAAAAACCAGAAAGTCCAGTTGCCCCTTGAAAAAGCACCTTTGGGTCCCCTAAATAAATAATGCAGGGATACCTTTGATGGGAGTGCCGATGTCCATAGCCTGATACTTTAATACTTCAAAGCCTGGTTAACTGGTTAAATATAATATGCACATATGTGCATATTAATAAGTTTTATAAATTCAAATTGTCACATAAAATAGATCAAATTCTGCCTGAAGAAGGAGTTCCTGTTAGAAATACAATTGTTTAAAAAGCAACAAACAAAAAAATGGTTCTGCATAATTTCAGAGTCTGGATTAAATTAATATTCAAGAATATACATTTCGGATAAAACTTTGCTCTGGTAAAATTTATAAACAGAAAGCAATCCTTTCTTAAAATAAAATCTATAAATATGCTCCATTATTTTTATTGCTGCCATTTCAATACAATCTTCTGAGAGCATCCAAGACTTTATCACACTCAAACAAAAGTCCAATTATTTAAAATGTTTTTTCTTTGGAAAAAAACCAGACTTTTGGAGTTATTTTTCAAAAATCACAATTATCATTTCAGCACAGTTAATGTTAAGATTTCATTTTTTGCAATACTGTCCAAACATGTGCAGCATTTTTACAACCAACATTTTTCTATCCAACTAAATGACAAAAGATAATATTATATGCATGAATCAAAATAAAGATTTAGGCATCTAATGGAGGGAATGTAAAAAGAAAACAACACATTTACTATACAAAGTCATAAATAAATTTGCTAGAAAACATCACTGTTTACTCCAATTTGGGATATTAACATTTAAAATCAGATGAAGCTGTTTACCTTTTTAGATGTATTTCAGTGAAGCTGTTAAATGAGATATGATATATAGGATTATATTAATTGCTCCTAATTTATTTTCTATTCAGAAACAGGTATCAAATCACCAAATGCTATATATAAATTAAATAAAGACAAATTCCTTGTGTGCCCAATCACACTTGGCCAATAAAGAATTCTATTCTATTCTATTCTATTATAGTGTAAAATCCAATAGAATTAGGCAGTGGTTGTGGATTTTATAATGTTCATAAAATGTATTTGTCAATGTTTAATAATATTTGCAGTCCAAGGTAAATATCCTATAATCAAGTAATGTATAATGTGTTATGCTATTCTTCTGGACTGCTTATAAGATTTGGGGATAAACAGCAGTACATTCCAGTCATTCTGTTCGTTCTACAGGAGAAAGTTCCAGTTGATATATCTGAGAGATCAGAAGGGGTCATGAATGTTGCCATGACATGTGAAGGGAAAGGAGTGGGGCTCCCAAGACATACTTTCTTGCTGGCTGCAGAATAGAAGAAACCCAGAGAGTGGCAAGTCTGTCAACTTGTATCAGCTGGACAAATAGGCAGTACTCAAATAACCTAACCTATATCAAAGGGCCTTATAGATGATAGCCAACACCTTGAATTACACCAGGAAACATACTGGCAATCAGTACTGCTTGTGAAACAGAAATGTCACTTGGGCATCTTAAGCCATGGCCATCACAACCCATATTGCTGCCTTTTCTAACAGTTTAAGCTTCCAAGTGGTCTTTAAGGCAGCCCTATGCAGACTATGCAGCCCTATGCAGACGCGGTGGCTCAGTGGCTAAGATGCTGAGCTTGTCTATCAGAAGGTCGGCAGTTCAGCGGTTCAAATCCCTAGCGCCACGTAACGGAGTGAGCTCCCGTTACTTGTCCCAGCTTCTGCCAACCTAGCAGTTCTAAAGCACATAAAAAATGCAAGTAGAAAAATAGGGACCACTTTGGTGGGAAGGTAACAGCGCTCTGTGTGCCTTCGGCATTTAGTCATGCCAGCCACATGACCATGGAGACATCTTCAGACAGTGCTGGCTCTTCGGCTTAGAAACAGAGATGAGCAGCGCCCGTGCGGTGGAACCTTTACCTTTACCTTATGCAGACTATATTGCCTTTTTTGTGTGCGTGTGTGAACAAAGGGACTTGTTCTATTTGAGATGAATCGACTGTGCGTTCTGAAGTCAAGGTAGAACCACAAGACATTGTTTGGTCAACAAATGCTACAGGTAATGACTATTATGTAGTCTGTTTTGAGAAACTGATGTATGTCAAAAGAAGTAGCTGTATTATATGAGTAGGCTGCTGTCCAATTTGTTACATGGGAGTGAAAGTTGAGTGTGTCAGGAAAAATATACAAATAAGTTGAATACAGCTGGAATTGAGTACTTAAGTGTATCAGGTGATAATGCTGTAATTTTTCCATTGATCAGCTTCTTTTACGAGCCTCAACAGCGCTTGTTTTGTGGAGATACAGTATATTTAGATTATACTGGTCAAATATTAGAATTTTATTTCATTATTAAATGTAGTTTCTGAATAGAATATAGTGGTAACATTGAACTGTTTGTACTGAAGGGAAAAAGAAGCATTTACATCTGGCAACCACACCTTGAGTCATTCTGGATTTTAGAATCACGGTATGGTGCATTAATTTCTCAGTTTGTAATTTGCCAGCTGCATTTAATGGAACCAATTTTCATTACATCTGTTCTGTGGTTCAAAGAGCTGTTTTAGTTGCCAAAGGGGGCCAGCTTCATACAAATTCAGAGTGGTGCTAATACTTCTCTTGAAGTAATAGATAACTGGGGGGGGGGACAAACATTTTATTTTTACTTAAGTAAGCTCTACATTCATGGTTTACCACTGTAAACCTGTAAGATTCAAAATTAAAAGTGTTGTAAAATCCATGCCTGCAAATACATATTGATCATAGATCATTTTAGTTCATATGATTTGAAAAGACAACCAATGTGAAATATGTTTATTATTCTAGAAAACTGTTGTTAAGGAATATTGAAATATATATTCAGTATTCAGTATTCCTTAACAACAGTTTTCTAGAATAATTAACATATTTCACATTGTTCGTCTTTTCAAATCATATGAACTGTATATAGGAAAAAAGTCATGTACTGTACCTAAACATCATTGATTTTGGTACTGCATTATAGAATAGGCCAGATTTGTCATAGGAACTCTTATGCCTTGTGCATACTTTTAATTCTCATAAAATCTGTAATAATTGTATAAATGCAAGGTCCCAAAATGACAGCTACTTTCAATAAAAGAAAAAGGGGTTTTCTCATGGGCCACGAAAAATTTGAAATGTTCTACTACACTTTGAAGCTCTAAGCATCAGCCATGTGAGAATTATAAAGCATTAATCCTGAAAAGTTTTCACCTGGCAATCATAAAATAGTATACCTATGTGTAAAGTGACTCAATTTTACTTCCTCAGGCAATGTCTTTTTAAAAGAAGCTTCAGAAATACTATGCATCATGTCATATTGAAAATATGATCTTGGAATGGCTAAATCTATTTGAAATCATTGAAGTCTATATTATAATGTATTTATGTGAAAAGTTTCAATGACATTTTTAACAACAGCAGGACTTCCTATATTGCAAATTATATTTTAGCTGAATTGGCTGCTTAAACTAACCTGAGCAATTAAATAAAATAATTAAAATTGTCCTATCACTTAAAAAATAAAGCAGTAGCAGTAGTAGTTTAGGAACAGTTCTATTAACAGCTGCACTGGGGAAATAAACGATTCTGAGCAAAACATTTTTGTTCAGGACCCCCAAAAGAAGATGAAGTAAAGTTTCTATCTCTTCTATCATATTCTCATTTATTGAGAAAGATAATATTAATTTTACAGTTGAAGAAATGTAAGTACAATATTCCTTATAGAATATACCCCTACAAACTCTTAGAGTCTAGAGGATCCAAACAGTGAGGCAGTCCTTTCCACTGTTATAAACTTTTGCATCACAAGGTCATTGAACATGAAACTGAGAGGAAGAAGTGTTGCATTTGCAGAAAAATGTTTTATGTGCTTTGGATTCCATTTGGTTTGCTATTCAGAAGCTGAATCAAGAAAGCCAAGTTTTGCTTATTTAAGCAGACTAAATTTATGGCAAAATGATCAGTTAACTTTGACTTAGTTCTTCAAAATTCCTGAATTATAAGATTGAAACGTACTAGTTTATAAGCCTATTTGCCTTAATTAGTTCACATTAATCTGTAATTTTCAGTTAACATTTTAATATACTATATAAATAGGAGAGGAGCAATATATATATAATTTACCTACCTTTCCCTTTTGTTGATTGATAATACAATGGTTGACAATTGGTTAAGCCAGTCTTTGGAATCTGCCATGCACATATCTTTACAAAAATGCAAAATTGTCTTTTTGCAATAACCGAGTACAATATATCTACAGTTCTTTTTAAATGGACAGTTTGGAGAAATAAACTTAGTGGCACATAGACATATTTAAAGTTTAACTTTCTATCTAGACCTAATCCACCACAGTAGTAATATGTGATCAGGGACAAGAACACTCAAACTTATTGCATATCCATTATAAGAAAGCTTTTTATTTGAACATCCATTGGGCAATCCAATAAATCCGACAAAGCTTTTTGGTTCAATTAATCTTATTTTTAAATTGGTAAAAAAACAAAACCTTAAGTTTATTAATACCTGAGACCATTAAATTGCAATACATTCAAATACATTATTCCAAGTTTCTTGTATAATATGCAAATTTATGTTTGCAATGGTTTTTAAAATTGCTGTTAATATTGGCCTACCAGGCTGGGCACAGAAATTCAATTTATATGGTCACTAGAGTCAATACCAACTTGATGGCACATAATCAAAATACAGGACTGTTACTTTTAAATATTTTTATAACAGGTAAAAATATTCAGAGGAAGATAAAACTTCTGGAACAGTCAAGGAAGGTAATTTTATATATTACAATTCAACTTTTTTCATAAAGTGTCTTCATTTTTTAGTTTTTAATATTAACAAATATTAATAAATTAATAGCAATTTAATTTTAATTCTTTAATGACTATCATACACTAACTATACACAGGTTTGTTATCATTCATTTAGCATAAACAGATGATACATACCTTGTAATATATATTCACCTACTGTAAATTATGTTTTATTGATCTAAGCAATATATTAGTGAGAGATAGGAAAGGGATAGGAACCATAACTTTTACAAAAGTATATCATACCTTGATAAGCTGTGTTGGGTTGGAAGGAATGATAGATTTCATGCTCAAGGAGCTACAGGCAGTCCTGTAATAATTAGCTTCTTAATACCAACAAACCTTTAATATATAAACATCTTTATTTTAACTTTATTATTACACAATAATATATACATTAGATATACATTAGTTAGTACTTTATTCATGATCAAACTAAAGTACATGAGATGCTAACTGCTTGAACATTGCCATTGGTTTTCTTTTGCCTATAGCTCCCCTGTGCTTTTGAAGAAATTCATCGAATAAGACATGAGAATGTGGCAGCATACATATAAAAGCCATTATGACTAAACTCAGTAATACAAACAGATACAATATGAAGGAAAGAATGCATAAAATACACCTCGTGTTTTCAATCCTAGTTTTAAATTATATATTGAAATAAAGTCAGCTTGCTCCATATAATTTACTTAATAGATGGCAACATCCTGCATTTTTCTTATATGTACAGACCAATCTCTCTCTCTCTTTTAATAAGGTTTTCTTGCCTTAAACATTCTTTAAATTTAAGCATTAAGAGATGAATGATAGAAATAGCTATTGCACTGAAGTGACTAGAATGTCAGGCTACTCAAAGTAGAAACACTTAAATTTAAAATTCCAGTTTGGAAACTCAGTGAGTGGCCAGGAGCCAATCATGGTTATCCAAACCATTTTACTGAATTGTTTGAAAGTAAATTGAGGGACCAAAAACTGTTTCTTGGAGAAAATACAAAATATTAATGTAAGAAATGACTAATAAATACCAAATAAAAAATAGACCACATTCTCCTGTGCGCTGCTAAGGAGAGTCCAAGCATGGGATAAACTTTGGTCGGTTGCCAAGGGACTGAGTTATTTTTAGATTGAAGCACGCCCTCTCTGCTCCACTGGCTGTTGACATGTCAGTTTCAAAACTCAGTTGGCACAACGACTGAATTTCTGCTTGGACTCTCAAGGGACATGCTTTTCTATCTCAGCTACCTTTGACACTATACTCTCTGAGCGCAGCAAAAATAGGTGCAGGGAGTTGCACTCCTCTACAGCCGCGGCGGATACCGAGTGATCTGGAGTGCAGGCTTGCCTTCGGTTTCCCCGCGTGCCTCGGACGCTGCCATTGCGGCTAGGAGGGTTTCCTTTGCCCTCCGTTACTGGCGGTGGCCATTTTGGATTCCGGATATCTGCCTGTTACTGGGCAGATTCCGTCATCGCTTCTGAGTTCCGGCAGCCATTTTGTGTGCCGGCTGTTGCGATTATTGCCGGTGGCCATTTTAAACGGCCACAAAGCTCCCGTTCGCCATTTTGCTGGCGAATTTGCCTCGAGAGGCTGCTTTTTGATCGCTGCTGCTGCTCCAAAGACCGCTTTTGATGTGCTACGCTTCAAGCTTCCAAGCTTTCAACTAGAGTGGCTCGGGTGAGTGCTAGTCCCGGGGATCCGCTGGACTGATTTGCCATCTTCCTCACCCGGCCACATTTATAGGAGTCCCTGCCCAGAGCATTACTCCTCTCTCGCCCCATCTGGCCTTCTTTGACATCTGTGTGGGGCCCAGTACGGCCAGAATATGTCAGGCAAGTCTACTAAGCCTGCAGGGGACGAGGCTTCCACCTCTGCTGCCCCCAAGAAGGCCACCTCCAAGAGCCACACCTCCTCCAAGGAGAAGGCCAAGGCTTCTGGCTCGTCATCCTCTGCAGCGGCCCTTAAAGACACTGAGCAGAGGCTTCTGGCCTTGGAAAAACAATTTGAAAAGGCCCAGAAGCAGGCTGCTTTGTCCCTGGCACCTCAACCTGTGGCCCAGCAGCTGCTCCAGGCACCACTGTCTGCACAGACTTCGCTGCCTCCCCCCTCTCAAGTGGCTTCTGCTCTACAGATTGCCCATCCACCTGCGGCCACAGGTACTGCAACTGAGACTGATTGGTCTCCTGACCGACATTCCATGGCTCAGGTTATGGAAATGGAGGAGGCCCCATTGCAAGAGCTGCCGGCCCATGAGGCCACTCTTAACCTGGCTCCAACCACTTCTACTTCAAGGGCACCTGCTTCGGCCACCTTTACACCCACAGTGGCGGGGCTCCGTCCTGGGGTGGATGCCTGGCATCATCTCCCACCTGAGTTACAGGACATGATAGCCAATGCTTATTCCCAAGGCATCACCACTGGCATCCAACAAAGGTCACCTTACCCAACTGTTCCTGCCCCTACGCAGGGAATTTGGTCCAATGTTGGCGACGCTTACTCTTGCTTCCGTCAGGGGTGAGGGCAGTGAGATGGATGAGGAGTTGTCTGATGACGACGGTCTGATCCCAGACCAGCCGGCCTTCACTGGGCTTTTCAAACCGGCCCTGTTCAAGACATTACTTCACAAAGCCAAGCTCACTGCGAACCTTGGAGTAGCTACCAAGTCTTCCGAACCATCTGTGGGCATTGACCTGGCTGCTGGGCTGTTCTCTGAACCCGAATGAGAGACTGACTTTCTCCCATTGTCAAAAGTTTTCATTGACACCATCAAACGATCTTGGAGCCATCCTTCTGCTGCTCCTGGCCTGACCTCGGCGGAGCACAAATTTTATGGGTTCGGCCCAGAGGTGGATGAGCTGTTGCAGCTGCCCACTGTGGACACGCCTATCACCAATTTGGTGTCCTCAGCCATTTTTCCATCAGAGGTGTCAGAGGGCCTCAAGCCTGACGACTGGAAGGCCGAGTCAATGCTGCGAAAGTCACACCAAGCGGCCGCTTGGCCCTTGAGGGCAGCTACGGCTGCATCTTTCTTTAACCGCACCTCCATCATGTGGATTAGAGAGATGCAGTCTAGATTGGGTGTGGAGGATTCCCGGCTTTGCCAGGATTTAAATAAATTGTTGGCTGCGGCTGAGTTCTCCGCGGATGCGACACTAAATTCGGCAAAATTCGCTTCCCGAGCTATGGCAGCTAGTGTCACATCTCGCCGCATGCTTTGGCTCCGCAATTGGCAGGCGGATGCGTGCTCTAAATGGCACCTTGCTGCTGCCCCCTTTACAGGGAACCGCTTATTTGGCGACTCCCTCGACTCTATTCTGGTGGAGGACAGGGACAAACGCAAGGTTCTCCCCAGAGTTTATAGATGGATGAACAGGCGCTCGGCTCCATATTTTAGATGGCAGCCCTTTCGGCCTGAGTCTTCCTTTGGGGGCCCCCAAACCCAGAGGTCATACTACCAGGGGACTGACAGACAGCAGTCCACTACCAGGGACAGGGGCAGGCAGTTTTCCCAGACAAGACGCCCCTTCAGGGGATCTGGGTCTAGGGGGTTTAGGAGATCTAAATGACTCCGGAGAGGCACTTCCCATTGGTGGCAGGCTTCAACATTTTGCCGCCCAATGGGAGCTAATGTCCTCGGATGCCTGGGCCTTGCAAACCATAAAATTCAGCCTCACGATAGAATTTGTTTCCCGGGCCCCCAGCCGGTTCATCCGGTGTCCCACTTTGCCCAATGCCACCAAACGGGCGTTGATGGAAGCCACCATCTTCTAGATATTGCAGCTATAGAGAGGGTGCCCCCGGGCCAAGAGAGGCTAGGCTTCTATTTGGTCCTCTTCCTAGTCCCCAAGAGCTCAGGGGGATGGAGGGCCATCCTCAATTTGAAGCAGCTCAATGTGTACGTCGCGTACAAGCGCTTCAAGATGCAATCCCTCAAGTCCATCTTGGGATGCATCAGGCTCCGGGATTGGCTCACTTCCATCGATCTCAAGGAGGCTTACCTCCATGTACCAGTACGTCCATCACACCAGAGGTTCCTGAAGTTCTGTTTCGCCGGTGCTCATTTCCAATACCGAGACCTCCCATTTGGCCTTTCGTCGGCACCCAGGACCTTCACCAAACTCCTCGATGTCGTGGCGGCGTATCTGAGGGCACATCCATTACGTCTCCAATGCTATTTGGATGACATAATTATTCAATCAACGTCGCCCCAGTGGGCGCGCAAGGACCTCCTGTACACTATTTGAACATTGCAAGCACACGGTTTCTCGGTGAACTTTGCGAAGAGTCACCTGACTCCCACCACTTTGCTTTTGCATCTTGGTGCCATCATCAATACCGTGACCTGTGAGGTTTTCCTCTCCCTGGAGCGTCGACACAGCATTGTTTCCCTCGTGGAGACTGTCTGTCAACAGCAACGCTTGCCCTTGTCCCTGCTTTCCCAACTGCTGGGCAAACTCATCTCTTGCATCGATGTGGTGCCGTAGGCGAGGTTGCACGCTCGGGCCCTTCAGTGGAGCCTCCTCCCGTTCCAACAGGCCAGGACCAGCCATTCCAGCGCGTTGGTGAGCGTGTCTCCCGAGGTCCTTCATTTGCTCCGCTGGTGGTCATCCCCAGCACTTCAGAAGGGTTGTCTTTTCAAGGAACCCAGTCGAGTGACTGTTACCACCGATGCCAGCCTGTTCGGGTGCGGAGCTCACACCGGCTCTCAGATGACCCAGGGGCATTGGACACAGGCAGATTTAGTCAACGCCAACATCAACTTATTGGAGCTTCGAGCTGCGTCATTGGCTCTTCAACACTTCGAGCCACTACTGTTGAACTGTCATGTCCTCGTGCTGATGGACAATGTGGCGACCCAGTCCCACATAAACCGTCGGGGGGCACAAGATCGAGGTGCCTCATGAGGGAGGTGGAGAAAATCGGACTGTGGGCAGAGCTACATGTGCAATCGCTTCGAGCGGAACACATCTCAGGGGTCACGAATGTACAGGCGGACTGGCTCAGTCGTGCCACGATCGACCCAGCGGAGTGGCGCCTACATCCCACACTCTTCGACGCTCTGTCCACAATGTTCAGCAGGCCACTGGTGGACTTGTTCGCAACTCACACCAACACACAGCTACCGAGATTCTACTCCAGATTTCCAGCGCCGGGAGCGGAAGGGGTCAATGCACTCCGTAGTCCCTGGCCACCGGGACTCTTGTATGCCTTTCCCCCCCTTCCTCTCATTCCGCAGGTGATTCGGAAGCTGATTTCGGAGAAGGCGGAGTTCCTATTTGTCGCTCCCCATTGGCCCCGGTGCCCTTGGTATGCGGATCTGGTGGAACTCTCGGTATCTCGTCCGTGGCGGATTCCCGACTTGAGGATCTCCCTCAGCCAGGGGGCTCTTCTCCACCCAGAGCCTCACTGGTTCCATCTGACCATCTGGCACTTGAGGGGGATCTCCTGAGGGAGGACAACCTGCCTGATGATGTCATCTTCACCATTCAGGCGTCTCGACGAGAATCTACTACACACATATACAACGCTACGTGGTCAGCCTATTGTGCCTTTTGCCTCCAGTCTAACCTTGATCCATTGTCTCCATTGATTCCTCAGATTTTGACCTTCTTGCAGGCGGGGCTTGCTAAAGGCCTGACTCCCAGCACTCTCCATTGACAGGTTGCGGCCTTGTCCACGGTCATCAGGATTGACAATTTACGTTCTCTCTATTATCACCCGAGTGTACGCAGTTTCTTGAAGGGCGCAGCTAATTTGAGACCTCAGGTCATCCATAGGTATCCTTCTTGGGATCTTTCCCTCATCCTGCAAGCGCTCACAGCTTCTCTGTTTGAGCCGGTCCGTACAGTTTCGCTTAGATTCCTGTCACTCAAGACTGCCTTCCTGGTCGCTATCACCTTGGCCAGGAGGGTTTCCAAGTTGGCTGCACTGTCAATGCACGAGGATTTGTGTCACTTCCATCCGGACAGGGTCGTTCTACATCTGGATCCCTCCTTCCTCCCCAAAGTAAACTCCTGGTTCCACCGGGCCCAGGAGGTGATTCTGCCGGACTTTTGTCCCAACCCACAACATCTATTGGAACATCGTTGGCATAAGTTGGACGTAAGGAGGGCTCTCTGAATTTATATCAGATGGACTGCTTCGTTCCGGAGATCAGAAGCACTGTTTCTCGCGTTTCAACCGGCCTCCATGGGTCACAAGGTCTCGTCCCAGACTATCAGCTGCTGGCTCAAGGCGTGCATCGCTCATGCTTACGAGGGACAGTCGAGGCCTGTCCTGGATGGGATAACCACGCATTCCACCCACAGCACAGCCACCTCAGCAGCTTGGGCCACACAGGCCTCTGTTGAAGAAATCTGTAGGGCAGCCACGTGGTCTACACCTTTGCCCTTCATCAAGAACTATAAGCTGGACTTGTTTGCCTCGGCCGAGACTGCATTTGGCAGGCGGGTTCTCCAGAGCGTCTGCTCCACTTCTGCTCCCCTGGACCAGCCTTCTCCTGCCCACAAGACTTAAGCTTGGGTATATCCCATGCTTGGACTCTCCTTAGCAGCGCACAGGAGAAGAGACGTTGGCTTACCTAAACGGTCTTCTCTGTGCGCTGCGGGGAGAGTCCAAACCCGCCCTGGCTGTCGTAGGTCCAGGGTCGCTACAGTTCTATCTTGCACGTCCTTCGTTGGAGGGTACCTTCGCCTTCGTTTTGAAACTGACATGTCAACAGCCAGTGGAGCAGAGAGGGCGTGCTTCAATCTAAAAATAACTCAGTCCCTTGGCAACCGACCAAAGTTTATCCCATGCTTAGACTCTCCCCGCAGCGCACAGAGAAGACCGTTCAGGTAAGCCAACACCTCTTCTGTTTAAAATTTGGTATATATACCAGGGGCATTTGCATTCAAGACAGTGGCTATATGATTAAAATGTCACCTTTTTTATATAAGTCACATATGGGGCATACTAAGGTGAGACTTCAATTGCACAGTGCTGATTACTTTTAGATTTTTTGGCCACCCACCCCATAGATCTCCTATATAAATGTAGGATTTCCCAATATTACTATAATATTTTTTAATTCATCTTTGCAGAACAAAGGAAGGAAGATGGTTTTGAGATTAAGAGATCGTTCTCTTTATATAAATCTCGTGCCTTTGGGATATTGAGATATTTTCATACACCCAGCTACATTTTGGAGAAGCAGCAGTTTTAGCAATATAACTTCAAGTATTTTTCTTCCCTACAATGAAACTACTTTCTCCTTATGTCTATCACTATTTCATTATTCTTGCTTCTTCCTATTCTAAGGGGGGAAGGGGTGCTATTCCGTGTGTGTGTGTGTGTGTGTGTGTGTGTGTGTGTGTGCGCGTGTATGTATATGCATATGTATATGCATATGCATATGTATATGTACCTGTATATGTATATGTATGTATGTATTAACTGTCTTCTTTTCAGATTCATAGGTTCAAAACAGGCAAATGAAGAAACATAACCTGTCTTTGTGTATATTAACTTGTAGTTTTTTAATAAATCATAGTTAGATGATATTATAACCCTCACTTATATACCACTGGGTTCACAGAATAAAGTAAGCAAAAAACAAGCAAAACTACATATGATTACTTCAATCAATAAACTTAGAAAAAGCAAATATACCAAAGGCAGATTGATGGATCATTTACCTGCTAGTGTGTAGCTCCAAAATTGTTAATTGGCTATTCTCTAAAAGCAGTACACATTTAAATCATATTCACACATCAAAATAAATTATTTAAAATATGTTTGAATTTATTTATTTATTTATTTATTCAGTTTCTGTAGCCGCTCCATATCAGCCAAGTGAGACTGGGTGGCTTAACAATTCTAAAACTATAACACAGTTAAAACAATTTAAAAACAATAAAAACAAAAGCATCCAAAGAATAAATATATACAGCAATCAAGATAGTTAACCAACAATGGTAAAGCAAAAGAAATGGGACCCTTAGCATATTGTGAACCTCAGGCCCAAGTACACAGTTTTTAAAGCCTTATGAAGGAGCACAGTGGCTCGTATGGGTAGGAGCTGGCTTGACAAGCAGCAAGCCCGCATTTGAGATCCAAGTGCTACCATGGGGCAGAGTGAGCTCCTGTCCTTCGCTCCAGCTCCTGGTGGGGACATGATGGAGCCCCCAAATGAGCATCCCCCTGGCAATGGTGATATCACCAGCTAATCCTTTCAACCCAGAAGCACCTCGATGCTTCTGACATGAGTGCAATGTGAAAGCCTTATGAAAGGCCAACAGGGTTGGGGCATTTCTAATCTCTGAGGAGATAATATTTCACAAAGCAGGGACTACAGAAGAAAAGGCCTGTCTTCTACTACCCATCAGTCAACACTCTTTGGCTGATGGGGACTGCAGTATTACCAATATGCTGGATTCAATTGGAAAAGACAGTCTTTCAGGTAACCCAGTCCCAAGTCATGTAGGGCTTTGAAGGTGAGAAACAGCACCTTGCATTACTCCCAGAAACACACTAGTAGCCGATTTGGTCATATGAACCAAATAGGCAAATCTGTCTGGCTCCAGAAACCAATAAAGATACTTTGTGATTCTTCCAAACAGATTTCTTTATTATTCTTGCAAAACTAAAGAAAACTACCAGCCACATTAAGATAAACTCTGAAAACTATTAGGGAGGAGCTGTCTTCGCAGTCTTCCTTTCACATAAGCTATCTAAACTGAGTTGCCTCTTGCTCCTCTGGAATGCACTCCCTTCTGGGAATCTGAACTACATTCCATCCCAAAATCAGATCAATTCAATTTTGTTTTCAAAATTGATCTGAAAAAAATAATGAATGAACATACAGAAATGTCTAATAATTTGAATTGCTTTATTTTGATTCATTAAATACATATTAAATTCATATTAGACAACACAATAACAACAGTACACTCCTTCACGTTTTTGGGTTCTATAACCTCCCAGGATTTGAAATGGACACCCAACATTAGAACCATCATTAAAAAGGCACAACAAAGAATGTTCTTCCTTCGTCAACTCAGAAAGTTCAGACTGCCCCAGGAGCTGCTGATAGAGTTCTACAGAGGAATTATTTAGTCTGTCATTTGTACTTCTACAACTGTCTGGTTTGGTACAGCTACCAAACAGGACAGGTACAGACTTCAATGTACCTGTTCAATAGTTAGGACTGCAGAAAAAACAATTGCAATCAGCTTGCCTTCCGTTAAGGACCTATATACTGCATGGGTCAGAAGGAGAAAATATCTAGAGACCTCTCACATCCTGGATATAAATTATTTCAACTCCTCCCCTTGGGATGCCACTACAGGGCATTGTATTCCAAAACAACTAGACACAAAGTGAGTTTTTTCCTCGTGCCATCACTCTGCTGAATACCTAATTCCCACAGTACTGTCTTATGTGTAAGTATATTTACCCATGTAATATGACTATATTACTATTATCCTTCTCATCTTTTCTACTACCTTCTCTTATTGGTATCATTATTATGATTATTATTAATTTGTTGTTTTCTATGTACACTGAGAGCTTTTGTATTGGAGACAAATTCCTTGTGGGTCTAATCACACTTGGCCAAATAATTCTATTCTATTCTATTCTATTCTAGAAAGAGTGCAGAGAAAAGCAACAAAGATGATTAGGGCCCGGCGGCTAAAACATATCATGAACGATTGAGGGAACTATATACAGTATGTGTAATCTAACAAAGAGAAGGGGTGATATCATAGCAGTCTTCCAAGGACTTGTGGGGATGTTACAGAGAAGAAGGGGTGGAATTCTATTCGCCAAAGCACCTGAGGGCAGGACAATTAGGGTGGAAACTAATCAAGGAGAGAAGCAACTTAGAACTAAGGAGAAATTTCCTGACAGTTACAACAATTAATCAGTGGAACAACTTGCCTCCAGAAGTTGTAAATGCTCCAACACCAGAAGTTTTTAAGAAGAGATTGGATAACCATTTGTCTGAAATGGTATAGGGTTTCCTGCCTAAGCAGGGGGTTGGACCAGAAGATCTCCAAGGTCCCTTCCAACTCTGTTATTCTATTCTATTCAGGAATGGGACTGTTCGCCTCCTCCGCTTGGCCGCGCCTGGTTCGCCCCCAGGGTTCCGCCCCCAGCCATTTGCCTCTGACTTTTCTCCTTGGCTGAAACGCCTCTAGCTCTTCACCCCAGCCCCTCCCTTCCAGGCCCTCCGGTCCCAGCCCCTTCGTGACAGCCCATTCGCCGAACGGGCCAAAAAGCCCATTCATCCCGGGCTTTTGGGCGCACGGGACACTTCCCCCCCAGCCAATCATAGGAAGGGAAGGTCTATAAGAGCCGAGGTGGCGCAGTGGTTAGAGTGCAGTACTGCAGGCTACTTCAGCTGACTGTTCAGCAGTTCAGCGGTTCAAATCTCACCGGCTCAAGGTTGACTCAGCCTTCCATCCTTCCGAGGTGGGTAAAATGAGGACCCAGATTGTTGGGGGCAATATGCTGACTCTGTGAACCGCTTAGAGAGTGCTGTAAAGCACTGTAAAGCGGTATATAAGTCTAAGTGCTATTGCTATTGCAGCGCTCGCTTGGGCCAGGAAGATACTTGTGGAGCTGCCTTTGGCTGTTCAGGAGTCTCACTGGGGGAGGCACACCCGCAACGGCGCCTCCCCCACCCAGGCTCCTGCTCAGGCTCCTTCGGGGCTGCAGGGATGGGCACGGGGGATCTTGGAGAGTTTGGGGGGCATTGGGGTGGCAGGTGGGAAACTGCCTGTCTCGCTGCCCCCCCCTGCAGCGCAGATTCTCACTCCGGCTACTCCGAGGTTCAAAAGTGCTCTCCGCCGGAGGAAGCTCCATTCCCAATCCTCCTGTCCCTCAGAAGCCCCCGAATTTCATTTCGTTTCGCTTCCCTTCAAATAGCAACTGGAGAAGAATCCCCCCCTTCTCCGTGGGGATGCTAGTCCAGCCACCCGCTTCGGGAAGCGGTTTGTTGCGGGAAGTGGTTTGCTGTTTTCCCCGCACACCGATGGAGAGGAAGGTTGGGAAGAGGGGGAGCCGTGCCAAGGGGCAGAAGGAGAACCTGGATCTGCCCCCTGCCCAAATCCAGAGGGCAGCTCCGGTAGCAAGGGGGCTGCGAAAGGGGCGTAGGCGGAAAGCAGAAGAGAAGAAGCGAGCGAAAGAGCAAGCGAGGAGGTGGGCTGGGGAGCCGCGGGCGAAAGTAGCTCACCGGAGACAATATTGGAAGGAAGGGGAGGACCTGGAGGTGCCCACCCTTCCTGGCTTGGGGAGAAGGACGGAACTTAACGGGCCTTAGTGCAACAGCCGCTGGGAAAGGCGGAGACAGAAAGGAGGCTTTTCTGTCCTGGGGGGGAGGTAGTTCGGCTGACCCTCCACTGGCTTCTCAGCAGGCAGCTCCGATGCCCGCGGCTCCCCAGCCCACCTCCTCACTCGCTCTTTCGCTTGCTTCTTCTCCTGCTTTCTGCCCGCACCCCTTTCGCAACCCCCTCACTACCGGAGCTGCCCTCTGGATTTGGGGAGGGGGCAGATCTGGGTTCTCCCTCTGCCCCTGGCACAGCTCCCCCCTCCCCAACCTTCCTCTCCATCGGTGTGCGGGGAAAACAGCAAACCACTTCCCGCAACAAACCACTTCCCGCAGCAGGTGGCTGGACTAGCATCCCCACGGAGAAGGGGGGGATTCTTCTCCAGTTGCTATTCGAAGGGAAGCGAAACGAAATGAAATTCGGGGGTTTCTGAGGGACAGGAGGATTGGGAATGGAGCTTCCTCCGGCGGAGAGCGCTTTTGAACCTCGAAGGAGCCGGAGTGAGAATCTGCGCTGCAGGGGGGGCAGCGAGACATGCAGGTCCCCACCTGCCCCCCCAACGCCCCCCCAACTCTCCAAGATCCCCCGTGCCCATCCCTGTAGCTCCGAAGGAGCCTGAGCGGGAGCCTGGGTGGGGGAGGCGGCGTTGCGGGTGAGAGCCCAGTGAGACTCCTGAACAGCCAAAGGCAGCTTCACAAGTATCTTCCTGGCCCAAGCGATTGCTGCAGACCTTCCCTTCCTGTGATTGGCTGGGGGGGGATGTGTCCTGTGCGCCCAAAAGCCCGGGGTGAACGGGCTTTTGGGCCCGTTAGGTGAATGGGCTGTTACGAAGGGCCTGGGACTGGAGGGCCTGGGAGGGAGGGGCTGGGGCAAAGAGCTAGGGGCGTTTCAGCTAAGGAGAAAAGTCAGAGGCAAATGGCTGGGGGCGGAACCCTGGGGGCGAACCAGGTGCGGCCAAGTGGACGAGGAGAACAGTCATAGACCTATTCTATTCTATTCTATTCTATGCTATTCTATTCTATTCCATTCTATTCTATTCTATTCTATGCTATCCTATTCTAGTCTCTATTCTATTCTATTCTATTCTATTCTATTCTATTCTATTCTATTCTATTCTATTCTATTCTAGAGAAAGATTCAGAGACATGCATTTTTTCCATCGAGAACATCCCTTTTCCTGTTATCCACAGCTAGTTTTATCAAGAGATTTATATTTCACATTATTTCTTTTATCAGAACACAAAAAGAAAAGAATGTATCCTATATGTTTTCATTATATTAACAATTATTTTATTTTAGTGTCCCCTTGAGAATACTGATGTATTAAGGTTTTTCTTAAAAATCTGAAGAAGCCATTAAATCTCCAAGTTCAGTTGGTGTCATAAAGGGCATCTGCTTGCTTCTTTGCTCTTTCTCTGTGTGCATTTGTGTACCCATAAATATAAGCATGTACCTTTAGCAGTAATAGTTTTTTGTAAGATAATTTTCATATAAAACAGATAGTTGTAAAGCGGAATTCCATCAAAGCTATCAGTGATGCTTCTCTCTGAACGAAGTTTCCTAATTATGGCAATTAAGATGACATCTAAATCCATGTTGCAAGTCCTTTGCTGTCCTTCTTTCTTGTTGTTGTTAAAATTGTTCTTTGGTCATGTTAAAACAACTTTAGAGCAATTAGTTTTACATCATTTATGTCCTTTTCTCATCTCTGCCCATTTCTCACTGTGTCTTAATAACTATTTCTGCAATGGCTGTGTGCCATGACAATTACTGGCTCCTCACTGTTATCTTAGGAATTGGATTCATCTATGGATGGCAGACCAAAACATAAATATGCATGTCTAATTTTCATGGGCTAGAATAAAACATATGCTTAAATGTAATAATATTTAGCACTGCTTATGACAATAATTAAACAGGTGTAGATTAGGAGAAAAGGCAGAATTGATTTAACTTACACCTAGTTCACTCTCAGCATATGGTTCTAATTAATATTCATTCTGCTGTTTCTGAAAGCTATATACTGTAAGAAACATTTTGTCACCAAGGGTTGAAAGTATTAATTAGCGGTTAATTAATTAGTTACATATGAAATTACAAAATAGTTATGCAGAATGTGTGAACCATGCATTTATAAGATTTACATACATTTCTCAAGTTTGTGTCACAAAATTATGGGTATTTTCTGCAACAATAAAAAAAACAATGATAACTTTTTTTGTCCCTAGACTTCAGCCTACTTGAAAGTAATATTTCTCTCTTAATTTATATTGGTGTATATTGTTATACAAATACTTCATTTGATATCATTTGATACTGTATCATTTGAATACAGTAATATTACTGTAGAGTCAAAAAAAATTATGTATTAGAGTTTTGCAAGTCTTGAGATTCAGTCTCCAAAATATTTTTAGGAGGGTACTGAATACAAAAGTAGGTAGGTCTGCAACACTTTAAACCAGCCATGCCAAAGATGTACCTGTATAAAAATGCAACATCTAAATTTTCACAAACTCTAAAGCAGCGGTTCTCAACCTGTGGGTCGCGACCCCTTTGGGGGTCGAACGACCATTTCACAGGGGTCGCCGCGCGCGTTAGCCCGCCATTTTGGTGCCACCATCACTACAGAGTGAAAAGGTCCCGGTTCGGCCGTGATTGCGGGTCGCCGGACAGCTGGTAGCCTGGACGCCGCCATTTGGGTTCTTCTACCCTCTGTGCATGCGCAGAATGCTTTGCGCATGCGCCCGCTTCTGTCGTTACCAGCTGTCTGGCGACCCGCAGGCAAGCCCAAACCGGGAGCATTTCACCCCTGGTGCCACGCCCCCTTTATCACCTCATCCTGCGTGGGGAGAGGGTAGGGAGGGGGTCGCGGTGGTAGTGCGGGGGGGTCGCGGGGGGGTCGCGGCATTAGAAAGGTTGAGAACCACTGCTCTAAAGCTTCTTTTGAAGAATCATTCTGAAGTACCACACTGCTCTTTTACATGGATGTTCTAGTAATTATACTCCTTGATATGCTGTAATAATTCATATAAATAGGAAGCATTTGTTGCCTTCATTTGTTACTGACATTGCTTTCTATCAGCGCGGATCATTTTCTTAGTTGAATCTGATTGAGAAGAGTATAAACAAAAATAAAGGTGTAAATAGTGCCCCAGATGACTAATAATAATACTATAATCAGTTGGAATTCATTATATTTAGTGTTTTTTTAAAAAAAAATCTCTAGTATATTTTATATATAAATAAATTAAATAATTTAAATAAATAAAAATGTAATAATAAATACTGTATATGTTCATATTCAATTTAAATCTACAATAAAAATTGTAAGAAACATATTTGACTACTATTTAAATAAATGAAACATTATAGGTGATAATCATCAGTTTGTGGCTCAAACTACCAAACTAATTTTTTGCAAATGTATACTTTTTCATAACTTAATTTTACATTTTTCTGCCATATGGAAGTGAAAACACAAGACATTTATATAGTAATCTCTGAAATAGTCAATATAATTTATAAAATAAAATGAACTCCTATAAAATACCAAATGGAAAAAAATTGGAAAGTTCTTACTCTATCCACTTCGCAATATATCCTTTCCCCCTTCCTTCCTTAGGCTGGGATTCTTGCTCACTCTTTTAGGCAATTAAATATTTTGGAATGTCTTTCCCAACCTGTTGCCCATCAGGAATGCTAAATTACCACTTCCACATTTACAATCCATGAATAAAACATTGAATTTTAAAAAAAATTGCTTTGTGTTTAAAACAATTAGAAATGGACAAGATATTATAAATTTGCTGTGGTGTTTCGATTTTATATTCTTTCTCTGTGTTTTTAATGACCATTCATGTGACTTCTCTTACTATTTTTTTTAATCTAAGGTTGTGATTTTCTCCATATTATTCTTCTATCTTTGCCACTAAAAAATATTTAATGGTACAGAATGCAAAAGCTCTGATGAAAATAAATTTCAAAGTCTGTGGGTTCATATAAAATCAATTTCAATGAATCAATTTCATTGAAATCCAAATAAGTTACATAAAACTTTCCTGTGGGAATTACATTTTGCAGTTACCCAATGAAACCTACACTTCCTAACCCAGAGTACACAGTACATTTATTTACAGTATATGCTTGCTTGCTTACCTGGACAAATGCATTGTTTGATATCTACAGACAAAGCCAAAGGTTGACAGCAACTCATTGTTGTCATGATAAGCCATGATTTATTAAACATCAAAATGAAATCAATATGTTATCTATAGTTATAAGCACTGAAAAGCCATACATTTCATAATACTTTAAAAAACTGTCTTAGCAAAAATTTAGTAACAGAAACCTTAGTATAATGTCATATTTTATAAGATATATTAGATTTCTTTTTCTAGTACTTATAAATAAGATAAATAAGTACATTTCTGAGTTTTATCATAAATAATATAAACTGCCTGTAATTGATATATTACTACATATTGTTGTCAAGCAGCATTCTTTTAAAAATCCTTCAATTGTTTATGCATGGATAGTATCATTTAATAAATTTATATAAAATCCCATTGTAATGCAGATTAACTAGAACCAATGGAATTTTATTCTTGCTCTAGTGCTTCCTCCTTAAATTGTTAAACAAAGGACTTCTGCAGTTATTTATAAACAGTATGTAACACAATACATTTAGATAGATTTAATTAGCTTGCCAATATAGTTCCATGTTTTGATAGAGTTTCATAAGCTTTCTCCTACCATAAGTACTAACAAAGATTATTAACTTCTGTTTTTATTTTCCAACCCCAAAAATGAAAATATTAACAGCTTTGTCCTATGAATATTACAGATAACTATGTAAAACAAACATCTTGTTAGATGTTATAAATAACTGTTATAATCATGTGCTCCGTATAACTAAAATATATCTAATTTCATGCCAAACTTCATTATCCCTGTTACATTCACAGAAAACAGAATGGTGTTCTACTTATTTGTGTCCCAGCAAATTAGAAATTTTAACTATCAACTGCTGCAGGTTCCTAATTCTATCCAAATATAACATGGACATTCATCTGGCGCAGTTGTAAGAACTCCTCAATATGAATCTGAAATATTCAGTCTAGGTTGAAATCTTGGGGGAGGAAAAGTGAAATATCCTGGCTTTTTACACATAGCCTTCCAGTTTTTTCAATGACATTTTTTCATTGCGCTGGCAATTAATAAATAAAAGATATTTCTGTTCTTATCTGATGCATGGCAAGCTGCTAGGTTCTTCAACACAAACAACATAAGATAGTGTATTGTTTCTGGCACCACTAAACTATGGTAACGTATGCATATATCTATGAAGGTATCTGTAACTGAGTTTATTTATTTCCTTGTGCCATTCAAATAATATTAAAATAAATGGTAGAAGAACGTTGGAGGGATTTTTAACTAAAAATACAAGAGCACATGCATGAATATCATATCTGATATAGTTCAGTATGATAGATAGTGTAGTTCAAACTAAGGTACAGAAATATACTACTACGTATTTCTGTTTCCCCTTCATGTGACTGAAGATTTATCTATTGATGTAGATGAGAAGAGAGAAGGAATGATAAGTACTTTCTACTCATTCAACAAACTTTTGGGAGGGAAGGAGAATAACAGCATTTTTTCCCCTACGAAATTACTTTAGTGCTTTTATTCAGCTTTTGAATTATTTTTTTCAGATCAAATTAGGGTTATAAAGCCTTTGGTTCATTTATTATTGGGGGGAAACTGTACCAACTTAGTGAAGCAAGAAAATTACCTCAAAAGCTTACAAGATTTATAATGCTTATGAAACAAAACAAAACAAAACAACAAAAAAAGGCAATTCAAAACCTAATGAGACATTTTAGGCCTCATTTACATCTATAACCTGACCCATTTTTGCAAAGTGTAATTTGGTAATTTACATACTAAATGCTAGTAATTTATTCATCCTTAACCAAAAAGATGAGATTACTAATACTATAGCACAATTAACATTATTGTTCATTCCATATTGTCACATATATAAGATGGCTACTTTTACACATTTATATACTGTATATTACACATAATATATTTCATTGAAACTAAATTTTATTCAAAACACCTTAGACTGTTTCAATATCAGGTACTATATTACATTAATAGCTGTTCTGATGATAAAGCAAGAAAACTCTGAGATATAATTGGTAAATCTGTTAAAAAACTTGAACATTTGTCATAACATTAGCAAAATATTTGACTTTGTAAACATTTTATTCTAAGTTGTAAAAATTACCAGTATTTTATAGGAGAGGTTATTCAATAAGAGTGTGTTTGTGTTTGTATTTATGTATGTTTGTGTGTGAGAGAGATCTATTATTAATTAGATTTAAAGTCTAGCATGGGTTTGGCAATAAATCTCCGATCTTGCAACCTTGCTGGCCATTATTTATCATTTCATTTGAAAATATTTGTATGGCTACCCATATTAAACAATTCTGGATGGTTCACAACAGTGGTGGGATTCAAATTTTTTTTTTACCGGTTCTGTGGGCGTGGCTTGGGCGTGGCATGGCTTGGTGGGCGTGGCTTGGTGGGCGTGGCAGGGGAAGAATACTGTAAAATCTCCATTCCCACCCCACTCCAGGGGAAGAATACTGAAAAATCTCCGTTTCCACCCCACTCCAGGGGAAGGTTACTGCAAAATCCCCATTTCCTCCCGATCAGCTGGGACTCGGGAGGCAGAGAATAGATGGGGGCGGGGCCAGTCAGAGGTGGTAATTACCGGTTCTCCGAACTATTCAAAATTTCTGCTACCGGTTCTCCAAACTACTCAAAATTTCTGCTACCGGTTTTCCAGAACTGGACAGAACCTGCTGAAACCCACCTCTGGTTCACAACAATAAAGCTATAAAAACCATTAAGGCATATAAAAACTAAAAACAAGGCACCTCAATCAACTTCCTAGTGTGAGTCAACAATTCTCTGGCAATTCACCCACTCTACCACTGTGGTTGGATAAAGAGCCAGGTTTTAAAGCCAGGATGGATAGTTGGGGAAATGTATTGCCAACCGTGGAAAAGGCATACATTCCAGTAGACTGCAATATTTTAGGACAGGGACCTGGAATGTACCCCTCATATCTCAACAGCTTTATTTCTAGGGCAGGTATGAAGAAGTAGATAGCATTCCCAGGTAAAGCCTTTCCCAGAGAGGAATGGGCTAATTTTACTTTATTGTAAGGCTACTTTAACAGTATCTTGCAAGTATGTAGTACAAACTTCCTCATGCCATTTTTAACTGTTTGAACAATTAGGGCAGTATTTTTTCTGACTACATGAGTTTGAAGGCAAAACACGATCACCAGGAATCACAGAACAAGGAACAACACATGTTGTTCTAGCAACACCAATTTCTTTGGGTGGAATTAAATAGGCAAAGCCAGAACAGCCCCTCACAATAATACAGCAAGTACAGCCCCTCACAATGCCAACCGGCAATGCCAACCAGCATTGTATCTATCACCTCTTTGCCCTGTGCGTCCTTGGATCTGTGGGATGTGGGGACTCCATCTGCTCATCCTCACTGAGCGCAGGCAGCTGCTCCCATTCTTTGCCTGTGGCTCCCTCTGCTTGGAATCAGCCTGCTGGCCATTTGGTCATTCTGGCTGTGGCTGCTCCATCAAGCTGGAGCCCTCTGATCCCTGCTCCATGTCTACATGCACCCCCGAAATGATACCCAGACTGATATTGGAGGAAAATGAGAGTGTTGCCAATCAAACACAGGTAAGGCCTAATTTATGGCAATAAGGCTCACCATGTAGAAATAGTAACCAAACATGCTTACTCTCTCTCTCTCTCTCTCTCTGTGTGTGTGTGTGTGTGTGTGTGTGTGTATGTCCTCCAAGTGCTGATTTGCTATTCAGGGTAAGTACCTCATAGGTAATGAGGTGCCTGGAGAGTATATATATATATATATATATACTCTCTATAACAGCATTTTTGGGGAGTCACTATAAGAGCATTTTTGGGGAACTTGGTTGATACAATCACTTGGTAGGATATGCTGCCATTTTCATGGGGAACTTGGCTTTTTGAAGGCTTTGCAATGGAATGTGGATCCACAAGAATCAAGTAGCAAAGATAAACATGTTCAAAAAGACATTATCATGATTCCAAGAATTACACTCAATTGATCAGAAGATGAAGATGTCCCTCTTCAGTGGACATACAGTAGTTCCCAATACAGTCATGCTTTGCTCTCATTAGACATAAAATGCAAAGGCAAACTCACAGAAAATGAGCTGATTTATCTGGAGAAACTGATATTCCAGAAACCAGTATGGTTAGTTATATGTCAGTTTAAACTAAGGAAAAAATAGTGAAAATCTAACAGTATTTTTAAAGAATGGTTGATCAACTCCAAATATCACCAAAAGCATCCTATACATCTTTCTTCTTTAATAAAATGTTTTCTTTTTTAATTTTAAAATCAAACAGTAACAATATACTTGTGATCATTTTGTTTCTCTGTTTAGATTATGAAATAACTCTGAAAGAATGAGGTCATGGGTTATCTAGTTATCTGATAAAAATGAATATATTGTGTCAAATATAATCTTAGTCAAACTTACAATAGATCCATAGAAATTGGAGGGAGTTTAGTTGGCTGTAACTCACTTAAAACATACAGTTTCCAATTGTGTTATTCATAAAAATCATTATCAATATATATATATATATA
>QLTV01004297.1:1713193-1732574 GCA_003457575.1 Thermophis baileyi | reverse complement strand
TTATTTAGTGCCTAAGCGCAAATTGACTCTAAGTAGGACCCAGAACAAAATAACAAATGTATAATTAAAAAATAATAAACATAAAACATTAAATAAGATCTGGTCAGTTAAACAAAAAATGATACATCCAGCAAAGGGTTCCATCTACCCTAGCCCAGAGCCTGAGACAAGATCCAAATCAAATGAGAGCCACCAGATTTTATTTTAGAAGGAAGGTGCTGCAAGAGTGAAAGTACATTTATGGCCATCCTAATAGTTGGAACTATTAAAGAAACCTGGAACTATGCCAATCCTGGCAGATCAAACTGGCTTAGCTGACACCATGGAAAATATATGGTTTCTTAAGAAACCAAGCAGTATGCCATGAATTGCACCCAGAAGCAAACTGGCAACTAATGCAGCTTAGCCGAGGTGGCGCAGTGGTTAGAGTGCAGTACTGCAGGCTACTTCAGCTGACTGCTAGCTGCAGTTCGGCGGTTCAAATCTCACCGGCTCAAGGTTGACTCAGCCTTCCATCCTTCCGAGGTGGGTAAAATGAGGACCCAGATTGTTGGGGGCAATATGCTGACTCTGTGAACCGCTTAGAGAGGGCTGTAAAGCACTGTAAAGCGGTATATAAGTCTAAGTGCTATTGCTATTATAGAACAGAGATGTCACATGGACATACCAAAACAGGCATATCACAGCTCATGCTGTTCCATTTTCCATTATCATCATCATCATCATTTCAATTCAGAGAATTGCAAAATTGGATCTTACAGTACTATGATTTCTATAGTATATGGGATTGGTTAAAGATTTGTAGAAATTGAAAATCTCAAGCATCACAAATTGGATACACAGCTTCTATAAAAGAGGATTGGATTTGGTCTTTATTTTTAATGAAAGGGCTCATTAAAAGGGTTCATTATTCTAGAATACGTGCACTTTTGTATTCTTCTGTGAAACTACTGATAGAACTTAATTGTAAATATTGACAAGAAAATTTAATGTCAGAATTATTAACAATTGTAAATTAAAATTAATTATAAAAACAATATTGTTAAGAAATAATATAAATATTTGGTTGGACCTGGTGCAGCTACTAACTTCTTCCTACAAAATTGTTCTTTATTGTGGTCTCCAGAAGCATGTGGCTCCTTTCAGGAATGAACCTTTGTAACATCAAGAAAACATCAATCAGATTCATTATTTGCACAACTGTCACATTTGTGCTTAGCTAGTCTCTCTATAGCGCAAAACATTGAACCTCTGGCATGCTAAGCAGGCACTGGGAAATAGCAATAGCACTTAGACTTATAGTATATACCACTCCATAGTCCTTTACTAGCACTCTCTGAGCAGTTTACAAAGTCAGCATATAACAATATGGGTCCTCATGTTACCGACCTTTGAAGGATGAGTCAACCTTGAGCTGGACAGAATCAAACTCTGTGGGCAGAGTTAGCCTGCAATACTGCATTCTAACCACTGTGCCACCATGGCTCCTACTGGTGATTTTGTATTAATATAAGTGCTTTTGAGTTTGTTTTATAAATAATTTCGAATTGGTGGTGAATAAAGAGGTGACTAAGTTTATACAAGTATGATATAAAACTGTCATCATCATCAGACATTCAGTGGTGTCCAACCTTCAGCCACTCTGTGGATCAGCACTCTCACCAGCACTCTGCCTTTTTCCGCTGATCATTCCTAGCATTGACTTTTCAAGTGAAACAGTGACATGACCAAAGTATGACAGCCTCAATTTGGTGATATTGGCTTCAAGTGATATTTTTGATGAGGTTCAGTCTAGAACTTCTTTGTTATTTTTGCAGTCCATGGAATGCATAATAGTCACCTCCAGCACCACAATTCAAAGGTGTCCACCTATCTGCCTTTATCAGAGTCCAAGTTTCATAGCCATAAGTAGCAATTGGAAACATTATTGTGTTAACTAATATGCATTTGGTTGTGAGGCTGATGTCTTTACTCTTCCAAATAGTATTCATGCCAGACATTGAATTTCTTCCAACTGCTATACGCCTTCTGATCTCAGGGCTGCAGTCACCACTTTGGTCAATTTTAAAGCTCAGGAAGATGAATCCCTTTACTGTTTTGATGGTCTCATTGTCGATCTTTGTTTTCTTGATGTTTCATGATAGTCTCTTTGCTCTTCCCCTGTAGATTTATTGGTACCTCCCAGCCAGGGGCACTCACTGTACCATATCTTCCACGTCTTTGAGTCGATTCATAATGGTTTTTGGTGGGAAAAACTGGAGTAAGTCACCTCTGGCCTGGAGTAAGGGTCTTTCTCTGGGCCAGAGCTGTGTTAGCCAGTATAATAGGCTTACTGTTCACCTCACCACCATGGTGAAGTTTTGAGCTTTTGGGGGGGGGACGATAAAACTGTAGGATTAGTAAAATCATAAAGGGATCAGAGGAGTCCAAAGTTATATAGCCAAAATGCTTAATTGGTCATCTATGGAGATTCTCAGTCATCCAGGTCATAGTTGTCAACTGGACAACTGGCCTTTTTTGTTTTTCTTTGAAAACGTTTCACTTCTCATCCAAGAAGCTTCTTCAGCTCTCTGCTTAATTGATCTTTAAAGTATCAAGGTTTTTGGATGTATGTGCAAGTAATAGATATAGATATAGATATAGATATAGATATAGATATAGATATAGATATAGATATAGATATAGATATAGATATAGATATATAGCCTATAAAGTCCTAAAATTGGCATACATACCGTGTTTCCCCGAAACTAGGGCCTGTCCCGATAATAAGCCCAATTAGTCTTTCGAGTGCATGTGCTAGAATAAGCCCCCCCAAATAAGCCCCCCCAAATACTTAGATGCATGCGCAGCTGCCGCGCAAACAACATGACGTGAGGAGGTGGGGGGAAAGGGAGGGGGAACATGTCCCACGTGCCCCACACGCACCTGCCATCCAGAAACCCTAGCTCACGCGCCCTTTCTCTTAGTGGCAGCTGCAAAAAGAGCGGCCGCAAAAAAACCTCTTGCCAGTCCTAGCCCTGTTGACCTGGGACTGGGGGGAGGGGGACTGGCGCCGGAGCTCTGAGCAGTGGCCGGTGTGGGCTGTCTGCACAGCTATGAAGTGGGATCGGCGTGGCCGGTTCTTGCCCGCAGCATTGCCAGCAAGGATCAGGTCAGAGCCGCTGCCACTGCCGCTGCTGCCCGAGATCAGCAGGCCAGATTCGGTGAGCCGGATGCACCGCTGCCACTCGGGAGAAGAAGAGAGAGAGGAGGCGCTGTGAGAGAGGCCATTTCTCACATTCTTCTCCTCCCGGGCGGCGGCAGTGCGTTCAGCTCTCGGCATTACTTTTCCTGTTCATAGGTCTGGGCTTTCTGCCAACTTCAATACGTTCTCGTGGCTATTATCAGTTAGTCTAATTTGTTGGATTTCTTTGATTCTTTGTGTTTGGACTCTTGCCAACTGTTAAGATGTTAATTAACAGTTGGTGCACCGAAAGGACTTCTTTATGATTTCATGGACTTTAACAAACACGACTGCTAAGAGAGCATTAATAGTTTAAAGAGTATTAAACAAGGTTTGTTTGTACGTTGCTTGTGTTGTTTTTCTCGGTTCGGCAGCTGGACAGAACACACTCCCGGGATTGATTAAATATTGTTAATATTTGGCTTGATTAGTAATCCTACACATTTGGAATATTGAAGTTATGGCGGAATAATGAGTAATTCTTAAAATATTAAATATTAGTAATTTAGTAGGGGATAACAAATACATGGCGCAAAGAAATGTTATCTATGTTTAAATGAATTAATGGGAAAAATGATAAAGAATTATAAAGAGAGAATAATATTGTTGAAGTTGGAAGATTAGGATTACACATACTTATTTTATTATTATTGTTAGCGTTGTTTAAAAAAGATTTGACCCAGTCAATACACTGTCCACAAAATATGTATGGTGTGAAAAGAAAACTGCAAATAAAACATGTTTTTTAAAAAAGAAAGAAATGAAACATTTTACAAGATACCTGGATATGTCTTTTTAAATAAAGACTTATTTCCTATTAATCTAAATTTTATTTGCTCTTATTATCAAAGGGCAGTTTCATGTGATGGGCATAAAATGAGTACAAAGTTACCTGATAATGACATTTTTTCAGTATAACTTTAACACACTGCTTCAGTAAAATTCCGATTAAAATTATAGCCAAATTTATTGTACCACTTTTTTAGTTTCTTTATGATACTATTTCATTAGTTATATTAAGAATGAAGTAGTTAAACACATTTATAAAAATTAAAATATTTTTTATGGATCTTTGATAAGAAGATAACATATTTGAGAGCCAAATTTCTATAATTTGTTTTTATTATAGCAGACGTTCTAAGGTTAACAGCATCACACATAACTGACAGTTTACATTAGCTTGGTTTCTCATTGTATGTCCATTTACAATACATATTGTGAGGTTTTGTTTGTTTTGTTTGTGTTCCCCTATTTTATTTTTGCAGACTCGGCTGGCTTCTCTCTTTACTTTTTCATCTCCGATCTTGATCAAATATAAATCCCAATCCAAACATATTGATATTATCTCAGTCATATAATTTAAAAACTATAGCTCTCATGTATTAGAACTTTCTCCTTCTGTTTGTGTTGTTTTAAATTGTTATCATATACTAGTTCCATCTTAATTACTATTTACTCTCTTTTCAGTAAAAAAAAATTCCTTATTGTTTTAAGAGCATCTCTTTTGATCACTTTACTTCTGTCCTACTAATTTTATGTTACTTGGTCTGTACTCTTTCTTTTACATTTTCTAGTTAGTCCTTGATTTTTCCTAAGCAGCATTTGCATTTTATTTATATTATCCAGTTTTTCCATGAATGAAGTTAAAATCTTAAAATCTTAGTTATGTTACTGTCTTTCATTTTTTCCAAAACATATCCATTCCATATAGCAACTTGTATCATCTAGCCGGGTCACATTGCTATCACGTGACGTATCATGACATTTTTTCCCTTCACGGAGCTGGGGTGGGTGTGGCCTGTGCATGACACATCTGGCCCACGGGCCGCCAGTTTGACACCCCAATAAGAGATTTTAGCTGACTTTTGTTTCTTTTTTTTAAGATAAGTTATTAGTTGCCATATAATACAGATAGTTCTAAAGATACGACTGTAATGGAGCCTGCCCATTACTGTCACATGTGATGGCAGTCATTAGGTGAAATGTATCACCTAATGAACTCTCCCATCCCTGCTCTCCCCAATGAAACATAAAATGAATATGCAGGTAGTTAAGTGGAGTGTGGGATACATCTTGGATGGAGGAGGCAATTGGAGACCTAGTACAGGCCTAGGCCCACCTACCCTGGCCCTCCCAAGACCTTCCATATCCCCAAGATGTCTGATGCCCCTTGGTCCACTTCCTGCACCTTGGGTCCCAACAGGCTTTTTCCCACTTCCACCAGGTCCTCCCTGGCCTTAGGCCTGATTCCCCACCCCCCAGGCCAAACATTCTTCTCTTCACATGCTCAGAAGCTTCTGTAGCACTGTGCAGACCTTTCTAAGGTAGCAAAATGAAACAATTCTTCTGCCGTCCACCATTTTGTCCCATCCACAAATAGGCATGATGAAATGGCTACTGCAGTTGGATCATCACCAAACAGCTCAGGGACACATGGGCTGCCTCCTTCCACAATTTGAGGTCCGGACAGTTTCAGAAGGTAATGTGGGGCATGATGGCCTGTGGGAACGAGTCCACTGCAGAGTTCCGGTAGGGTGGAATGGGGAGAGATGCAGGATAGCACTGCAGTGACCTTGTGGTGGGTTATAAGGGTGAACGACTGCAAGCCCGCTGCATCCATCATAACTTTGAAACAGGGTCATATGCAGCTTGGGGGGGGGGCTGTCATAATTTTGAGCATTCATTAAATGGCCTTGAATTACCTTGAGAATTACTTTTATTATAATTTCTAAAATACATCAGATATAGTTAGATTCTGGGTTTGGGGATTTTTTTTCTTCTTCACCAAGCAGACTCAACATTCTAAGATCACATATATGAAAAATCAATACAGATCTTCTATTTCCTTAAAGAAACTCTTGAATTTGTTTTCATGGAATAGGTACTAAGCTAATGGAAATCATCAGCAAATAAGCGATGCATATCTAGAGCAAAGTAGACCATGCCCCGTGTTCCTTGAAGGCAGTTTGGTTTCCTGCATCAAAATAATAAAAGAAGGGAAAAACAAACCCTAGGGAAGTATGAAAGACGCCAGAAATCAAGGATGATTATGTATTATATCAGTCTATTTGTTTATCCATTTCTATATACTTATATTGCATCATTTCATTTCACTTTACAATTATAACCCTCCATCCTACATACATGTCAGAGTATTTACATTTCAAAATTGTTTGCAAATCCCCTAAAAGTTACATTATTATACAATTTCTGAGCCAAAAATTACATAAGGAAGTCTGTCAAATTTAAAGGTTAATTTTGATGCAATTATCATATTATCTTATAAAGTGATAATTAGATTGTATTGCTCAAAAAATGAGCAAAGCTCGTTCTTCTCTCTCTTTATATATATATATATATATATATATAAATGAAATCTCAGAGCAGCTGCACATTTTTCATTAACGTTCCCATTGTTTTGTTTCATTATGTCCATACTTACCTGACTACTTAAAAATATTTTTATTATAGAATTATCAGTAATAATCCAAGCAAACATTCCTAATCATGGAAGCCTCATTTCTCATGGTAACCAATAAATAATATGATAAATTGAATACAAGTAAATACATAAATACATAAATAAATAGTTGTGATAGCTATTTGTAATACAGCAGTTTGATATCCAGGGGTATACTTTATTATTTTTAGTTGAATTTTTTTCCTAGCTATTTGCTACTATGCATTTTTTTCAGTATATTAAATTATTTAATACATTTTGGTTTTAAAAAAATCTAAACTTGGCACTGTTAATCTTTACATTATACACATCTTTGTATTTCTAGCCTACCTCATCTATAAAAGCTGATTTCTAAAGAATGAATGTGACACAAACCCAATGAAATGAGTAAATTAAAATGTATATATAAATGGATCTGAATCCTTTATTCTCACAAAATGAATTGTAAAAAGCAATCAGTATTTTAAGGTTTCCTTTGACATAAAAAAATATTTGCAGTGCAGTAATCATTCCCTTACATTTTCTCAGTCAAGCCATGTTCTTTTCTCTTAGATCAAAGTATATTTCCAACTGAGCATTAAAATCTACTTAAACCACAGCACCTCATACTCAGTGTGGGCATCACTTCTACTGTATCTGTCAATTGATGTTAAGTTTTCCCACTGACGTTTTCAGCTTTGTACCTTCACAATAATTATATAAAATATGACACGCACATTGGATTTTTTTCTTAGTCTTTTATGAGTTCTGTCTATCTTTTAGTAACTGTAGATAATAAGAATGATTACCTAAAGGGGCAACTATAACATTTGGCTGAAACCTCTGCTTGAGTAAGTAACTTTTTTGCTAATTTCCAATTAATCCATATTTCCGTATGTTCCCAGCCCATGTCACGGGGAGCAAACGCTAACTTCAAGTGAAGATTAGATAATATTTTCTCTTTGATCAGTTAAAAAAAAAAGGAGGAAGGCAGTATCTTGTTCTAGGAAGTTTATGAGGTATATGTTAAATAAAAAAAATCTCTTAGCTAAGAAGTTGGAGCTCTTCTCCAAAAGCATGCCTTTTCTTTTCTTTTTCTTTTTTTGCCAGTGAAGCATTGCTGTGGAATGCTCATCTAATTATATAATATTCCAGGTCACACATACAGTACATTCCAGGAAACAATATTGCCCTTTCATCAGTGAAAGGCTCATCTCCTAAATACTACCGGTATCTCAACAATTTTATTCAAAAGTTTATTTTACAGTGATTACAAGCTTCCCAGAGTCATCATGATTAAATTGGGTGGCCATATAATTTTTCTTAATAAAGAAATAAATAAATAAAATAATTATTGTATCCTTCTCATTAAAATGAGGAATAAAATAGATCACTTCAAGCACCAGTAATTTTCCCTTTATAAATTTAAACACTGCAGCTTAGAATGCACTACACTAAAATGGAAGCACCCCCAGTTCTAAGCTGCTTTGTAGAAGTTTAGTTAATCTCTTAGTTCTGCCTCACTTAGTACCAAATTAAACGTAGTGTGCAGCTACATTTATTTTAGCAATTTATTGTTGGAGGGTGTACAATTTTACTTTATGAAGCCAGGGGAAGCTATTCTTTCAGTTCCTAATCATATTCAACAGACACTCAAATCCATCTACATAGCTAAAAATTAGTCCCAGTTTTTCTTTTTAAATTTGTTGCAATAAAATAAGCAAACTCAGAGATATTAGATAACAGTCCTGATACAATGTTTGTTGGACCATAGTACCTGAGGAGGGCCATAGTACACTTTATGTTAATTCTTAAACAAAGGACAGATTACCATTAGTAGTCACTATGCTGAACTAGAGTTTCTGATAACTCAGTAATATGATAGATAAAATGGGGACATAAGAATGGAAAAGCAGCAGACATTTTTCAGTTATCAAACTGAATCTGAAATGAATTTGCCAATTCATTCTAAAATTGCCACTGACTTTTGGCAACAAAATAAATGAATTTCAGTTGCAATGGCTATGACCCATTTTGAGATGGTGAGCGACTTTAATGGTGAAAATGTGAGCTTGAGCTTTCTACCTTTCACAGCCATTCTAGATCAATCTATATATTTTTTTTAGAAAAAAAGAACATGTCACTGAAAATCTGCCAATTTGCTATTAAATTAATCTTAGTTTGATGAAAGCTCCAAATGAAGTACTTGGGGAGGGAATATGGTCCACAGATCATGATTTTCCCACTTTTGTCTCTAACCATTATTTCAAACTGCAGTAGCTGATTTCATTCATCAAGAAATAAAAATCAAATCACAATAGCCAATAAATATGTATAATTTGGTCTCCAAATTCTATGATTCATAATAAAAGCTAGAGGAATATTTGGAGATTCATTAAGAACACAAGTATTTTGCACTGTAGAAGAAAGAGAGATAACACAGACAAAGAAATGCAAAAGTTGTTAGCAGGGAAAAGCAACAATACTGAAACCTTATCCTTGGAAAAATAGGAATATAAGTCAGAAATTCAAAATAATCCTGTCTTCGTTCTGTATAATATAAGAGAGGACAGAAGGAAATGTTGGCAGGCTTTTAAGATTATATTATTTTATGCAATAATAATATCAGAGATTATTGAGGTATCTCTCCTGACCTGGCTTACCTCGAAGGGCTGACATATATGCAGATACAGAGCCAGGCATAGTAAAAAAAAAAAAAAATCGATTTAGGTTTGCTTTTTAATTCTATTTTCCTTAACTAGATTAAAAGTCTTATCTAGCTGACTTTTGATTGTTGAATTCTAAATATTAATATAGAATTAATTAATAATAGAATAATTATTTATGCACCAACATCATTGAGTTGAAAATTGTATCTACACATCTGACTACTTTTTTTACTTTTAAACAGCTTGTTAATTATTTTGTTCTACACTATTTTTTTAATAAAATAAACTTAGAACTGAACTAAACTGTCTATACACAAAAAGTAGCAATTTAAATTATGAGGTTACTCATAATCTCAAGAACTGTTATTGCTAAGATATATACTGTATTTGTTATGTACTTGCCAGATATCACATATATTCTATTAGACAAAAATAATCAGATTTATAGATACTCAGTAAACAATCTCATTAAAATAACATAAAATGAAGGTATTATAGAGGGTCAGTATTTTCACAGTGTTTTATTAATATAAAATTTAATTTTAAACATTTCCCTGTCAAAATGAGGGAACATATTTAAAATTGCAAATATTTTTCATGGATTATCTGGTTTCTGAGCAACAAATTGTACAGAGATTTGGAAAGGTATGAAAGAAAGTATCAATGTGTTTTTAATTCCAAAAGATACGTAAAATTAGCTCTGCTCACTTCACCCCAGTTTGCCATTCATACTGGAAAGTGGATAAATTCAATCAGTGGTGAAATCCAAATTATTTTACTACTGGTTCTGTGGGCATGGCTTGGTGGGCGTGGTGTGGCTTGGTGGGCATGGCAGGGGAAGGATACTGCAAAATCTCCATTCCCTCCCCACTCCTGGGGGAAGGATATTGCAAAATCTCCATTCCCACCCCACTCTGGGGCCAGCCAGAGGTGGTATTTGCTGGTTCTCCGAACTACTCAAAATTTCCGCTACCGGTTCTCCAAACTACTCAAAATTTCTGCTACCGGTTCTCCAGAACCTGTCAGAACCTGCTGGATTTCACCCCTGAATTCAATGTTCTTTAAAGATTCAAAATTGCAGCAGATATTGCCCATTCTTAAAATGAATTTGCCTCTTGTCTACAGCAAAGTGACTTGATCCAAATCAGGATCATCATTTTTTAAATCCATTATGATATGGAAAAGAACCTGTTTGTTAGAATGGTTAAGGCACCAGGCTAGAAATTGTGTGTTCTAGTCCTGCTTTAGGCATGAAGTCAGCTATGCAACTTTGGACCAATCACTTTCTCTCAGCTCTAAGAAGTAGGCAATGGCAAAGCACTTCCAAAATGTTATCAAGAAAATTGCTGGGACTAGTCCAGGCAATCACAGTGGTCACACTAACTTGAAGGCATAAAAAAAAGAGAGAGAGAATTAAAAACAGACTTGAAGAGGAAAGTATTTGTTGCTGCTGTTGTTAAATTAGGTGGCAAGATAACTGTTACACAAGGTCAGATCATACAATTTTTTTAATTAAATGAAGGCTTTTCTACTGTTAGAAGAACAGTAGTTCTGTTCTGGTTCATTCTGAGCCAGGTTCAAAGAGCAGAGGGCAATTGCTTGAAGTAAAGGAAGAGTTTATTTGATAGCAAAACTGACAGCATGGTAATTGAAGGTGGTCACAAGTTAAGAGGAGAAGGTTGATTACATTTATAGGAAAAGTCACCCCTAGTCTTAGGAGGCACACAAGTGTGATCCACTGGGGGAATGTACTGGGTCTGACAGGGAGGAAATGTGTTTCCTCACCTTAAGGTGTTTTGTAACCTCAGCCCTCTGTAAATCCAGATATTGACCTTGAGTGATGAGTTCAGAGTTAGGGAAATCCTATTGTAGTCTGTGAAGGATTTCCATATCTTGAGGGGGAGGTTCTTATTTATTTAATAAATTGGTATTTGCCAATTTCATATATGTAAAGATGTGCCTTGCAATTTCAGCCAGGGTGTCAAAATTGTCTAAGGGCTTAAGCAGTCTTTTGTTTCACTGTGTAGGTTCACTGACAAGTCAAGATCAGTTGCAGTTATCAAGTGGCATGCATAGCCCAGGGTAGCATGGATGTTTTTTTTTTTTCATGCTACATTACAACCTTCTGCTTCTTTTTTCCTGTGTACTAGTGCCTAGTTTTGCCATGGTAATAGCTTGATGTTCTGTCTAGATTGTGCTTTCTTCTGAAGAAAAAATAATTCTACTCCATTTTTTTTTCCAAAAAAGGTCAATTGTTTCCTTCTCTTACTGATGAACATATTTTTACAAAAATCAGACCCTCACGCACATACATACCCATGTTTCGCCGAAAATAAGACCCGGTCTTATTTTCTTTTGGGCTCCGAAATAAACACTAGGGCTTATTTTCGGGGATGTCTTATTTTTCCCATGTACAGCTGGCTGTGAGTGCACGGGGACGGGGCGGGATGACATTCAGTACAAATAGCAGGGTGTGGCCTGCGCATGGGGTGGAGACGCAGAACTTTGAAGTGTGGTGGCGATTGGTCCAACCTCGGAGTGTGAGGGTGGACCAACTATTGGTATGAGAGAGTTTGGGCATGGGGCACACGTGCCTTTCCCATGCCTGGCCATCCCCTACAGCCCCGGGGCAATCGTGCTAGTGGGAAGGGCACTGAGGTGGGGCAACCAGGCTGATGCTCCTCTGGGAAGAGGGGGGGGCTTTGCCCTGCGGATGTTGGGGGGGCTGCCTTCCTGGCCTGGCCTGCCCAAGAAGTGAGCGGGTGTTGTGGTTCATCTCCACTGGCAGTCGAGTCAGATGAGTCAGAGGAGATGGAGGGGGTGCCTGGGTTACCATCAGAGCCGGCGGAAGGCTCTGAGGAACAGGAGGTCTCAGAGCCAGATGCAGAGCAGGGGCCATCTACTCACGCTCAGGTGGAGAGACAGCTGTTTTCAGGGCCTGAGATGAGCGAATTTGAATAACTACTTTAAAACAAATATGTATATTAATACTAGGATTTCATAAGTTTGATTAATGTAACAAATACTATTAATATTATTATTGCCATTTGTCCCAAAATGAACGATACCCAGATACCGCACTGTTCATGTATTGATGTTGATATATATTCTAAAAATAAAAATCCAAAAAACTTAAAAAAAAAAAGACATGCAGGCTTAAGAAAGAAATATTGATGTATACTAATTATAATCGTATACAGCATAGTGGATAGGAAATTATAATAGAGTAATAGTAATTGTCATAGTAATAGTATATAGTATAGTCATTGTCATAGTAATAGTAATTATCACATGACAGTAACAATTGCTTCTGAAATCATAAAATAGTGGCTTTAATGCAGTGAACAAAAAAAGCAAAGCCAACCTGCATAGATTTTTATTCCATAATCTTATTTTCATGCTAAGATTTTATGTTTTTTTTAAACAAATCATGCCTCCTTGTCCAGTTTTACTGAACTACAGTACAAACATACTCAGCAACTTCTTTTTGCTGCCAAGTCGTAACACAATTTTAAGTCATTATTGGCTGTTTTGGTGTTTCAGTTCTATTTTCACTTAACCCATAGCAGTTTTAATGTGCTCTTAACTATTCTGTTAGTGGTACAGTCAGATGACCTATAAGAAGTGGGATTCTTTTTTGACCCTGTATGGTGGAAACATTTCAAACTTCATAATACAGTCCCCTTCTCAACTAGTCAACTCGTAGCTGATTTCCTTCGGAATGCATCCTAGCAAAACATTTGGCACAAAGCCAGGATGATTTTTAATCATATTTCTAAATCCACTGGTATAGCAGTCTGTCAAAATCATCCTTTTGCTACTCCCAGAATTTGATATGAACCCATGTAGATTATAAATTGCACTGAATCTATGGAGTAAGTGATCTTTTTTCTGTTCAACGTCTACATGAAACCTCTGGGTCACATAATCTGCCAGTTTAGATGAGTTGTCATCAATATGTGGGTAATGCTCAGTTATATATCTAGATCACTGGCCATCTCACACTCAGTCATTACAAGATCAAAAGTCTATATCTATTTGGGCCCCTTAGATCTATCTATCCTATGCTATGTTTATCACATCTTCTTATTGTGTGAAATCTGGACAGATTTTTGGACTCAAAGAACACGTGGAAATTGAGCTCTTGCAGCATTTCTTGAATTGGAAGTCTCTAGGCAGTCAGTGTCTCATGCCCTCTTCATGCCCTCTTCATGCCTTCATGTTCAAACTTTGAATACTTCAATGTGTTCTAATGGGGCCATATAGGATTTACAGCTGACCCAGAATGTGCACATCACCCCACTGCTTCACACAGCACCTACACTGCAATTGTACTGATTGCAAGTTGGCTTCTGGGTACAATTCAAACTACTGTTTATTACTTTTAAAGTCCTGCAAACACAGAGCCTAGATATCTGTAGAGCCACCCATCTGCAGTTATCTCTGCTCATGCAGTATGGTCAAACAGATCACCTGCACTCTGAGTGCTGTCAGTTAAATAAAGTAATCTCCTAGACCCAAAGTATGCCTACTCTCTTACAATTCCTGCCCTGGAATGATCTCCTCCCCCCTTCAATATATTCCTTGTGACTCCACCTTTATTCCACACAAAACTATTGAATTTGAAGACCATGATGATTATGGAACCCACTTGTGATCTTTGCCTGCTTTAATTTGCTTTGTCTTTATTTGTTGTTGTTGTTATTGTTGTTTTTGTAGAAAATTTTCCTCTTTCCTCAGTTGTATTTTTATATACATATATACGTACGTATTAAACAGTAATATTTCCAAACCACAGAGTAATACAATACGACAGGATGCTTTCAATTGTCCCTCTATAGAAAGTGGTAAGGATGGGAAAAGGAAGATGTGCTCTCCTCATAGGATGCAGAAAATGCAGGTGCTGCTGTGCCCGCTCATCAGTGTCTCACTGTTGAGCGGCCAAGCTGACCTGCTCATCAGCTGCACACCCAGAAACTTGATACTACTAACCACCTCCACAGTCAAATCATTAATACCCAGAGGTATATGACATTTATATTACTTTTTTGATATATTACTGATACCAACAGTCGTATAAAGTATACTTAGACTAATCACACTGTGATGTTTAGATTCATTCTTGCTACCTTTTTTTTTAGGATAGAGGAATAATTATATTCTCCCAATCATCAGCACTAATAAAATCTTCATACACATATTAAACACGTTGCAAAGCCACTCCATAAGGACACTTCCTTTTTTACTTTAACATTTGTCTATTTTCATAATGCCTTTTGATCCCTATTCCCCCAAAAAATATGGATAGCATTTGTTTGAATTGCATTCCTTTGAAATATCACTTGTAATTCTCATACACATCTCCATAGTTTTATTCTGTTCATTCTACTGGAGGTTCCTTGTTTAGACACACTCACCTACTTCATTTTTTAAATTTCAAATGCATTAAGTTAGTCTGCATTTTCTCTGGTTTTTTTCAATCTTAAATATACTTTATTCTCTTTATCTACACTCCTTTTAGATATCTTTTTTTCATTATGTACACATCTTCAGTCATTCTCTTATATACATTTTTTTCTCATTCATAATCTCTTTCAGTTCATCATTTCACCAAGCATAGGTGTTGGGATGTTAGTATAGGGATTCTAGTATGCAAATATATGATTAGTGGTTTTACTGAGTCTTGATTTAGATTTATTTATTTAGATGAGCACATATAAATTGGATTAATAAATAATAAATGTTTTGCTTTTTTATTTCATAGTCAGTATAGAATCTTCACCATTTGCTTTACATTCCTGCAATATTCCATAAGCCATAGTCATCACTAGTTACACTTAGCCTTTTCACCTTCCATGTATTTAAACAATTGAGGCATTAATCTTTTTAGTAAGATAGAGAAGTTGTAAAATAGTAGCCTTAGTTATAACTATGCCTAATAAGAAGCATTTTCTATTACTAGTAAATATTATAGTGGCTGTTTGGGCACATTTAAGATAGTATCCAGGGGTGAAATTCAAAATTTTTCCCTACTGGTTCTGTGGGTGTAGCTTGGTGGGCGTGGCAGGGGAAGTATACTGTAAAATCTCCATTCCTACCCCACTCCTGGGGGAAGAATATTGCAAAATCTCCATTCCCTCCCCACTCCTGGGGGAAGGATATTGCAAAATCTCCATTCCCACCCCACTCTGGGGCCAGCCAGAGGTGGTATTTGCCGGTTCTCCGAACTACTCAAGTTTTCCGCTACCGGTTCTCCAGAACCTGTCAGAACCTGCTGAATTTCACCCCTGATAGTATCCCACAAGTATAATCCAAGCCCTGATTAACTCTAGGCATGCTTGCACTATTTTTTGCAGACCAAGATTTCTAAAACAGGGACTACCTTTCAAAGCAATATATTGTTACCCACATCTCACCAACGTTATGTGCCTGACTGTCAGAACTGAACACATATCGTATTCAGCAATAAAACATTCAGTGTAAGAAGCTTAGCCTACTTTCTTTGCTGGTCTTAAAGATGGAATTTATTTAAATATCCTTTATTAACCGTCAGTACTGTTTCATTTTTTGTACTCTACTAGATCATATAGTAGTCTTATTTTGTAACCTTTCATTTATCTCAGGATGCTAACCATATTCATGAAATGTGCTGTGTTAAACTACGTGCAAATGGTTTATCTGGCAATACAACCTTTTATGTATAAAATGGGAAGCACCACTGGGTATTTTGTTGCAAAAGGAAAGTCTTAATTGACAAAGAAAGGAAGTATGGAATTGGGGGTGAGGGAGATGCAGATTTGTATTCTTTCTCATGAGACTCAGAGGTGTCTCTGGAATAATTTCGCCACCGTGTCACATTTGAGATGTGAGAAACTTTAACAAAGAGGAGGGCTTAAGGTGAAAATCACTCTGAATCGTAGATGGCATTATCTGCTATTTTAGCTGGGCTGCAAACTGCTGAAAAAAATAATCCTTTTTGTGCCCTTGTCAGAGGCTTGGGCCTGAAATAATAGAAAATCTGCTTTACTTGAGTCAGATAATCATTACAAAATGAATTTTGCTCTTCACTTGTTCAAAGAAATAATTGGGAGAAAATATTTTGTAGAAATGATGAATATAAAGTTAGAGCTTACTTGAATGTAGAAAATAAGTGCTGCTAATAATTAATCTAGCTGTATGCATCTGTAAATTATCTGCCTTGATAGAAAAGAAGGGGATTACTTTTAAAAATCTCCTCTTGTCTCTCCTTCATGCACACACATATGCACATTCACACATAACATTTCTCAAGCTCCTTTTCCTTAGCAGTCACAAAGGGCATCCAGTTAATCATACTGAGATCTCTCCCTTAATACAGTAGTTGCTGATTACCCAGCAGGAGATAGAGTTCCAACAGGATAAGTCAGAGTGGTGTTGCCTATTCCCTGGAGAGGGACATGCTGTAAAAACACCAAGGTTGAGAACTGTCATAGTCACAGCGGTAGGTGCATTTTCCTCAGAAATTAATGGAGCAAGGTGGGCAAAAAAAAAGTGTTTTAAGCTACATCTTCCCTAGAGTAAGATGCAAATTCAAACCCCTTTGAAGCACTGGAATGAAAGTTGAAGATAAGATATTTTTTAGTATTGATGATATAGGCAAACTCTAGCACTACAAATATTAAATTGAAATGGATAAGTAGGCAAGATGTTGGCTCAAGTACAGTCATAACAGAGAGTTAGATAGATAACTTCATGAAATCTTACAGGTTTAAAACAAAACGAAAGTGTGGTAAAATAAACCCCAAACTATCAGGATCATTAAAGGCTAGGCAAATGATGTGATATTTCAAAACTGCTTTTAAAAATGTTGTATGCCTGAAAGATCAAAACTGCCTGTAACATTATAAAATAGCCAGAGTCAGATAATTCTCAAATTGTAATAGATGCTATAATTATGATATTAATACAGATCAAGAAAGCTCCTTTTCTACAGGAAGATGTGGATCATTGGTTCTTACATTTAGATTTTGTGAATTGATAAATTTAGTTTTCATTGAAAATTGGATTCTAAAATACTTGGGAATCAAGAGATTAATAATTATAAAGTCAATAGAATCCAATGAGATTAAATGGCATGACCAATATCACAGTAACTAACTTAATCTCTTCCAGTTATTACTCTCGTAACATAGTATATTCTATTTGGCTAAAACATAGATTTAAAAGATGTTCTAATCTGAGAAAATGTACCCTCTTCATTAGCAGTTTGTTTTGTTCATTAATCACACATGCTTTTTTTTAAAAGCAACTTTATATCTAATTTGAATTCCTAATTTGAATAACCCATGTAGTTATTGGTTCTTCTTATGCATTTTTCCAATTTAAATGAAAGACTTCATATTTAACAAAATTTATGTGTATGGGTTCTTGTGTGCTTATGTCAATAGCATTGTTCTTTTCAGTTTTCTCATGATCCTTGATGTTAGATTGTCTTTTTTTTTAAAAAAAACCTAATTTTTGTCAAATGATATATAATTTATGGAATTTTTTATAAGATTATTTTTATCTAAACAAAATCATATGATAATAATCTACATCAAAATGTTATACTGTGTAATAATCTATGTCCTCAACAGATTCAAATCTTGTTTTTAATCATTCATTCTTTATAGTTTCTTTCCAAGCATATTTCCATCACAGAAAATCAGTGTGGCCATCTGTTCCATACTTCAAGAAAGTCTCAGCAAAAAGAGACTGTATAAATAAATGGAGAAAGAAGTTGTCTGAATGAAAAGAACTGAGTGAGTAGTACTGGAAAATGCAGTTATTTAGCATATTCAGCACAGTATATTTTTTTCTTAACGATTAGATTCTCCTTAGCCTGATGCCCATATTTATTGGATCAATCTCTAGTCAGCATTGGCCTGAGAGGCTGTAAACTGGATCTGTTATTTTATGAGGACATCTGGTAGTGGTGTTCTTTAGTCCCTGGGCTTTGTTACAGTTGACCTCTGCATGCTAAATGCAAAATCCTCATTTCTTCCCCAAAGTATTACCAATTTTCTATGGACAATTGAGATTACTTAGAAAAACAATTAACTTGTATTCCTTGATCTCCTTTAAGAATATTTCAGAATTTTATACTATAGCTAAGTTGCAAAACAGAAGTAAGAAGTTTAAGTAAGTTAAGTTTAACTTTAGTGAGTAGTTATCCTAAATAGTTATCCTTAAGAAGTTATGTGGTCATTGTTAATGAGAGTGGGGCTTGTTGGTTTGTTGTTTCTTGTGCCTTTGATTAAGTCTTTTAATTCCTGGTGAACACCTGGATAAGTTCCTGCAGTTTTCTTGACAAAGTTTTTTTGAAAGTGATTTGCTATTGCTTGCATCCAAAGGCTGAAAGAGAGTGATTAACCCAATTTTATCCAACTCACCTTGTGTCTAAAGAACTGATACAATTAGATACAATCTAAACATGGCGGCGCCCAGGTAAGAAGGTGAGGGTCTCGCTCCAAAGAGCCCACCAACTCCTACCTCGAAGAAACTGCCGCGAAAAGCACAGCGAGGCTCGAAAACGATCGCTGAGAAGCCCCGGAGTGCTCAACCATCAAGAAGCTCCGTGTGGCTCTAAAAGGATCGCTGAGAAGCCCCGAAACCTCCGAACGCCCGGCTAAGGCTCCGTGAGGCTCAGAGAGATCGCTGGAAAACCCCGGAGCGCTTGACTGTTGAGAAGCTCCGTGAGGCTTGAAAAGGATCGCAAAGAAGCCCCGAAACGCCTGAACACCCGGCTAAGGCTCTGAGAGATCGCTGAGAAGGTTTGGCTGAGATTACCAAGCTCCGGAAAGCTCCAGCTGAGGATCCTTACCTATCCTACCTAGAAAGGTTTGCAAGGAAGCAAATGAAAATCCAAGAAGCTCCGGATAATCACCCACCACATCATTACCTTGGGAAAAAGTGAGTGAGACAAAATCCACAAAATCCCCAAAATTAGTTTGTTAATAATCCATTCTACCGCCTTCTAACTCCCACCTAATTAGATTTCAACCCCCCAACCACTTTAAACCTGATTGG